>JAODUK010013198.1:6891-28398 GCA_027564635.1 Typhlichthys eigenmanni | reverse complement strand
ATTAGAGGTATTTATTGAAGTCGGAATAAGTAGGACATCACTGAAGGCCTAAGTTTGAAATGCACGGCCCGCCACTGCTTTATTGAAAGAGTTTAGTCAGACAAAAGCAGCTACACAGTAGCAGTTTTCATTAGAAAACATTATGGGACGGCAAATTTAAAAAATGAAGCATCAAACTCAGTTTACCAGTAGCAAAGTCACCGCATTCATAACGTATCATGCCTGAACGTTGCTTTATTTTTTTTCCCTATTCACCACCTTTAATACCAGTTTGTTGTTTAAGTTCACCAGTTGCCATGTTAGCAGCTAACACAATGTTGATCAGGTTACATCGGTATAGACTATACCCCATGATGACACAGTAGCACAGATATGCTCACACACTGTATCCACAAAAACATGAACAAGATCATGGCGACAGTAGAAAAGGGCTTGGGTTGCAGAAAACGGTGAGTCAGTGATGAGGCAGCTTGAGGGGAAGAAACTCCTTTTGAGTGTCAGAATACAGAACTTTCTTAGTCCATACGCCCACATTCAAGACGCAACTGTTGCTCCCCTTTAACTCCAATTCAGATGAAGCCATGTGGAATGAGATGAAGCCTTCCAGTGCTATTGAAGGAGCAGGAGGTAGGCCTATTAATATCATAAATTAAGTTATATCATGGACTGTCTGAAAGGTTATCATGCTATTATGAAAGTACCTGTAAACTAACCCTACATTTAAACAAAAAAAGACTGCTTTGTTATATAGAAGACAAAAACATGAAACATTATATCAATCATTTCATAGCCATTCTCCACCTGGCTAAGTTCATTATGTAAACGTACTTTGCAAAAGTCCTGTATTATGACATTGTGAGGAAAACTAATTTACACAGTGTTAAAGAATAGGCACGAGCAGCTATAATGTCACACGTACCTTCAACATTGTACATGAGCTTTTATCATGTTAAATTTCATATTCAAAATACAGAAGCACTTAATTACTATATTTAAAAATACTATATAACGTTTGCATAGGCAGGGTTAGTACCTGCAAGATGCCATACCCCCTAGACCATTTTTAATACATGTAACTCAATGTATCACTTTTGATGAAAGCATCTGCTAAATTATTGTACAGTATATCTTCCCGTTTAACCTACCTTCTGATCTGACCTTCTGCTCTCTGCAGTGAAGCAGAGGGTTAGGCTACTTATTAGAAATACTCTCCTCAAGATGTGTCTGGAATTGTCCTTGTCCGTGCTGTACAAAGTTCAATTTGAACATCACATACCTCTACTGCACTCGTCTCTACATCTCATATGCCTATACCAAGCTCCTAAGACTTACGGATCAGTCCAGTGTCACATACTGCCATATCTTGTCAGAATACTAGGGCTTACCTTCTGCACAAAACATACGTATGTTATATAACTATCATGATCATTATAGACCCTTAGAGAGGTTGGATGATATCCAAATTGGTCAGTTTTGTTACCCAGCAGGCATTCTTTTTTTTAAGCTGTCAAAATGTGATGCTAGCAGAACAGACATGACATGAAATACAATGGAAACAACACCTGGTCAAAAGCTGAAATGGAGCAGATTTGATTTGGGTACAGTAGTGTGACAGAGCCAAATAGGTGGCCACAAAATGCGTGCACCATTTTCAACAGTGTATATCCTAAATGTGTGTGTGTGTGAGAATGAGAGACAGGTCTTCCTGCAGTGAACAATCAAAGACACAATTGCTCTGGTGTACAGCCCTCAATGGCAGGCTACATCATGCAGGCCCCATCGAGTTGCTACACATCGCACATCTTGACTCAATTCTTACTTCATTAGTATGGATATCTGGGATTACTCATTGAAAGAATGGTTAGCAAAGAGGCATTTTTATGGATACATATTACATTTAGTCAAAGTGAAAAGAATTGTAATCAGAATTCTCAAGCCCCAATGAAACCAACATGAGACGATGGATTGTGGAAGATTTGAATAACCTAAAAGATTAATTATTATTTAATAATAATTAAGGTTATTTAACAATTCCTTTATTTAGTTCCCTGACTTTTGCTTGAGTTTTCTTTTTAAAAATTCAAGAGTTTCTTGAAAAGCAAAAATAAAAAAAGACATGCAGTATGGGTACAACCTATAGGTGTTTTTTCAAATGTTGCACAATTATCTACTGTATACAGAAGGGGGGAGGTACGTTAAGTTAGTGTTTTGTGTTGTTGCGTGAGTCTGAAAAGCCGGCTACAGTGTTGGAATAGTTAAGGTTCATGGTCCCTGTGCAATCATTGAGCATTGATCATCTAAATTAGCATGTCATTATTTGTTAATATTGTCAATGTGTCCTCTGTCCAATACATTTCCGCAATGCTGACATACACAAACACACACACATACAGATTAGAGTGCCTGGAACACTGTGCAGTTGTAGTGCAGTTCACCCTTGTGGACTTTGAGTCGCTGTACAATGAAGAAGGTGTTTCTACTATCAAACTGGTTTATGACTGCCTGTGAGCAGGTTTTCGAACCAGTGATGTTTGCATGTCAAAACTAGAATCCACACCCTCCTTCCACAGAGTGCTTATCATGTTGAGACACCTCCTTCTCTTTGTTTCCTCAGCTGCCAGACACAGCTATACAGTGGCTTCGTCAAATGACTTGTCTCAGAGTGTTTGACTCAATGTGTCTAGAATATCTCAGTGGGATAATTTAGCCGCAATCAAGAGGATTTTCGCTTATTTCAGTCTTTATGTAAGTTGCTTCTGTAGAATCAAAGTTAATGTTATGAAGTGATTTGCACACTGTTAAAGATTCACCCGACCAGTGAAAACATTAGCTGCGGTTGAAAAGTATATTTAAGACACATGTTAAATTAACTCTGACCAGCTAAATGTGTTTTGGAAATATATGCAGACTCTCTGAAGGATAACATTTTAGAAATCTTAACAATAACAAAATGTCAATAATATATTGTAAATTAATAATAAAACATAATTGAGTAATGATTGCAAAAGCACATGTATAAATGTATGTATAACCGTATTAAACATGGTAAAACGTTTGCTGCTCTTAATAGAAAACCATTTGTAGTTTGACTGTCAAACCTTCTTTAGATGAATGCTTTGCATATGTTTTATCTATTATCATAAATGCTTACCGCTGTCTCCATAAGCACATAGTAAATGTGCTAAACGCAATCTATGATGTCATGGTGCAGCCCTAAATAAAGTAATCTAAGAAGGTGGAGAAAGTAAACTGACTCTGACAGTTACATTCCTCGAGAAAATGTTACATGTTCTACTTAAAAGTTAAAAGTTTTAAATCAATGTTTGCAATGACACTGTTATTATACAGTATGTCATTATTATGTTATGACAAGTTGGAAAAACCACAGCTCCACTTGGCAGTTTTGTATTTTATCTCATAAACTATCACAAACTATCCATTTAAAAGTAAATGTATTTATTGATTTGTTGCTGTAAGCACTAGACGAATGCTTTAACACCATAGCCGAATTACATCTAACAACATGTTACATGGAGTACATCAACAACATATGTTACAGTGTGGGAGAATGGTCTAGTAGCCTGGGTGTTCAACTTCCAGCTGGAAGGTCTTTAGTTCAAGCCCCAGATGATTAGGCACCTTGCTCAAGATGCCTATACAAAGCAAGATGGGAAAGACCAGAAATCATTGGGATGTACAGTATATATTATGAAATGCAGGTGAAACAGAAAGCCTGGCAAATTGTGTCTGAGTCTGTTTGTCTCCTTTAAAAAAGTTTGTAAAACTGCCATTAGAAAGATTGAGCTACAGTACTACAATAACAAAAACATCTACAAAATGTATTTTATACCAAATGTAATAACTTTGTTACATTTGTAAGACATCACTCTAATTGGAAACACATTTGCTACTGTTGTTTGTGATATTTGTTTATGAATGTATTTATTACGATTTTAGTTTTAACTAGCCTGTGAAGCCAAAGGCAAATTTCCACATTTGTGGGCAATAAAGATGATTTCTTATTAATATTATTATTATGCCTAAACGTTATACAGTACTTAACAAATTTTATGTAACATTAGATAAAATCATCATCTATTGACTATATGGTTCTGCATAAACAATAATATCTATTTTTTGCTGTCCTTTATGACAGGTCCCATTGAGTCGCTGCCTGGTACAATGGACTGCCAACAAATGTCCATGCTGTCTTCCTTGAAGGGAGAGTCTAAAATAGAGGATTATATTGAACCCCACTATAAGGAGTCATATCGTCTCTCCATCGATCATCTGCTGAGTGGTGGCAGGGAGAGCTATCATGAATTTCTCAAGGGAGAGCGTTTGGGGAGCTTCCTTGCCGAAGAAGAGATCCTCTTCATCACGAATCATGCAGAACAGCCCTCAGCCGGAAATCAAATGGAGGATGTTATCATTGGATCTGATAGCAAGTCCTCCACTGGGACGTACTGGCCCGTTCACTCAGATGTGCAGACCCCGGACCTCGATCTAGGATGGCCAGAGGTCATGCATGATAGACTGCAGACAAAAATAGACCTGCTATTCCATCCGCCAAGACAGAACAGCCCTACTATTAAAGAGGTCGTCCGCAGACATATTAAGGATGCAAGACAGGTAACAATGTATGTTCTACCTGCAACACATGCTATACCAGCTCACAGAAAACAGCATGTCTAATGTATGTGTATCACATTATTTTTACGTATTCAGAAAATATCTAACAAGGCGTCAATGACTCTGATGTTCTTCCCATGTGATTCATTCCACAATCTCCCTTTTTACATATGCTGCAAATTATTTTCTTTTTATTTTCTCCAAGGCAGTCCCACACTCCTTTACTGCTCTCATTTTTCAGTCACAAGGAGTGTCCTGAATGGTGTAGGGGCTTATTCATCCAAATCTGGTTTTGCAACTTAGCAACTTAACAAGCAATTGTGGGAAGCTGCACTGACAACTTATATATACTGTACTTTAATAGTATTTAGATGGGCATATCCTGTGTAAAACTTAATATACTCTCACAGTGTTAGTGGTTTATACAATATTGCAATGTTTAAACAGTATCTTGGGGTCTAATTTTATTAAAAGACAAACAAACAAACAAACAATAAATAAATAAGCATTTCTGATTATCACAATACGATTCAGTTAAAATAGTACATTATTGGAGCATACTAATCTTGACCACCAGCAAAGGTTTATGTAAATGTCATGATAACAATTTTGGAGCATTTCTCGAAAGGTATTCATTTTTAAACTAAACGTGTTCTTCTTCACATATTGGACTATTGTTGAGAGAAATTTGTCAAATGGGAGAAAACACTAATGTCAGAGTGGTTTCAAGTCTGAAGTAATTTTGAATTTCAAGTTGCACACCATTTATAGCCTATATCATGTATTTCTGCAAACATTAGCCTAGTAAGCACAGTTTGAGTGTGTGATGTAATTGATGAAAGATTAAACTAAATGAATTCTAATAGGAAGTGTTTGCTTACATTATAATGTGATGCAGAAGACCTGATATATTTTGTCAGGTTCAAAAATGTTCCCTGTCGGCATTATATGTTCATTTAAATGAATGTAACCTGCACCCAGTCAGGTCACTAACAATCTATTTTCTGGCTATTTCCCACAGGTCATTGCAATAGTAATGGACATGTTTACGGATGTAGACATATTCAAAGAAGCAGTTGATGCATCTTTACGGGGAGTTCCAGTTTACATTCTTCTAGATGATTTCCATTTAAAAAGTTTCCTGACAATGGCTGAAAACCAAGACATCAAAATTCAACAACTAAGTGTGACTATATTTACCTGTATATTTACCGATTTGTAAAATATACTGTATATACATTAGCAATACTTTATCTCACTATCCTCATTTGTGTAAATTCTGTAATTTGGTAAATCTAACATCTCTAAGTTTGAGTAAAATGATTACTGTAGGTCAAAAACATTGCAGTTTTACTTACTGACAAAGTAGACCATTATTGTTTATAACAGCAATACCTCGTTGAGAGTTCATTTATTGTGATGTGCTTGCTTTGATTTCCCTTAGAGTGTTTTCTGATGTTTTTGTTTTATTAACTAAACTCTGTTGAAGAGATATTAACTTTTTTACTCCATGGGTTGTAATTGTGTAAGAATGCCTTGAAGTCTTAATTCCAAGCCTTATGTTTCCTGTTTTTACTGGGTGGGGTTATAATTACAGTACTACCTTGTTTAAAGGCTGCTAAAGATTTTAAAACACCCCTTAAACACTGCCATAACTAACATTTAGTTGTTGCACGTGCAATTATTTCCAGAAATAATATCCATGTGCAAATCTAATTTAATTTTTATTCATTATCAATACATTTAGTAAGAGTTGTAGTTATTTTATTTTAACTACAGGGAAATCTGTCTATTGTAAAGTTTAATGCAATATACATCTGCTATTGCTGTGCTAAATTCTGTATAGACTGTACATTTAACCATTCCTTTTTTTTACTGCACGGAAAACAGAACATGAGAGTGCGCACCGTGAAAGGACAGAATTATCTCTGTCGATCAGGAGCTACATTTCATGGAGCAATGGAGCAAAGGTTTATTTTAGTTGACTGCCAAACAGCGGTCTATGGATCATACAGGTGAGTACATCTGTTGTAAACATGACTGGTGAAATCATGGAGGTGTACTGTAAAATGTATACATTGTACTGTCCTGTAATTGTAAACATTGTGTTTATTTCTTGTAGTTGTTTTAACAATTCAACAAAACACAAACCTCTAGAAAGCATGACTTTGCAGACCCCTAAATGATCATGTCTAATATAGAGATCAGCTAAATCTCATTACTTCAAAGACAGGATAGCAGTGATGACGGCTTCTTTGGCATACTGCTTTGACATAACTAATCCATGTTTTCCTGTTCAAACACAGCTTCATGTGGTCATTTGAGAAGATCAACCTGAGCATGGTGCAGGTCATAAAGGGTCACCTGGTGGAGTCTTACGATGAAGAATTCCGGACACTCTACGCCAGGTCCACCGTGCCAGCTGAGCTGCACCCTCCGGAGGGTCTGACACAAGATGTTAGGCAAAACGGAAGACAGATAATGGCAAAATATCCATTTCACGCAAACCAAACCTTTGAGAGAAAGGACTATCTGAGACACACTCTTGACGCACTCTATCGTAAGACTTGTGACAGACAAAAGGGCATGAGGGATTTTGAAGAAAGGCTTTATGAAGAAGAACCTATTCAATATAAGCCCATGTATGATCATGAGACTGTTCCGAACCTGATGCTACCTCCCAATTCTGCAGAGATGATGAATTACTTAAAAAGACATAGTTATGCCGGGGAGAGACAGGATGTTTCGTATATGCCACAAAACACAAGGTACAGGGCAAGCAATTGGAATATCACTAGAGATGGTGGGTTTCCCAATGGAAGAAACTACCCCACGCCGACAGATAGCTATTCCCAGGTACCTGTGGTGTACAGAGGCCAAAACCTACACCAATCCTTCCATGGCAATGACAAAGAGGTAATTTCCATGCAGAAAAACATGCCAACACTGGAAAACACTTCCAAATCTTTCATGCGAACATGGAGGATTGAGTCCTACCTCAAAAATCATGATGCTCCATTTGGAGACTCCTGTGACTATTTGGACCAATGTGAACCACCAGAGGCTAAACCTGGCTCTATGTTGCAGTCCAGAATGAGATCCTCTCTTATTTTTAAGTCCACAATTCCAGAGCAAGTAGAGATATGCAACAGTTATACAAACAATGTTTCTACTGGTGTTGATTTCTCAGCAAGACCAAACTCTACAATGCACTACTCATCAATGCAATGGAAACCAACAACAGAAGATAGAATGCAAAATAATGAATTTCCTTTTAAGAGACAAAGCATGCAGATGTTGGACAATCTCTGCCATAATTCAGAAAGAGCCCCACACCATTCCCTCTATGCCACCTTAGGCAGAGCCAAAGGGGGTGTTGATATAAAAAACGTAGACATTTCTACAGACAGCTGGAACAAAAGGCAAAGTTTGGCAGATCCACGGTCAAACACTCAGTGTAGGGATGATGGAGAATTCTCAAGCCGTTTTGCCAATATACACACAGATAGAAGCACAGCAGGTGCCATCATGCACACTGGAGGTCATGGCTCAAATCTAAATGAGGAGCAGAGATCTGCGTCACATTATGATGTCAAGAGCATTATAGACACTAAGCATTCAGCTGTACCCCCTTGGCAAGAGCCACCTTCTAGAACAGTGTCTGACGCAGCCCTGGACAGCGAGATTAAAGGGTCAAGCTTCAGATCCGCTGACATTACCTCACCGCATTTCCTGAAGAAGAGTTCCAAGAAAATCAGGTCTTTACTTAAAATATCAGAGAAAAAAGATATTTCCTCTCACCCTCTGGAAGTAGCAAGTTTAAAGTCAAGTGCAAGTACAGACACCCTTTTGGCTGAGGATGAGGAGCAAAAACCACAAATGGAGAATAATCTTCAACACACCAGAACTGACTCATTTAGATCTCAGTCACTGCGTCAGAAGAACCAGTTCTCCCTTGAGCGCGGAAGATCATCATTCCCCGGATTCAGAGTGGAAGAGAAGCATCAGAACTCTCCTTCCACAAATATGTTGTTGAAGACACAAAGCCAAGGCATGTCAGATGGGAAAAAGTCAAGGTCCCACCATGAATCAGGTAGTTGGCTTAAAGACCAAGGCTCTGAAAACAGGCTTTACAGTAGATTTGAGCCGTTCTGTGCACTTGAAAAGAAGCAGTCTTCACGTTCTGCAGCCGGGTCTGCTAATATACAATCTCAAGACAAAACAAAAAGCACAACTAATGAACAAAGCCCCAGGACACATGGTCACCATGAAAATAAACTGGGGAAATTTATACAAAGGGTGGGGAATTTCATTCACAAAAACAAATAAAACGAAATATGCTGCGCCATTGTGTTTAAACAGAAGATTGATACTGTAATAGCATAATGTTGTATGTGCATTACTGTGCATTATGTATTTTATACATTAAAGGTACTCTCCTTGATTTGTGTCTGGGATGGAACATTGTTGTATTGGTGAGTGGCTTGCACTCTAATCTCTACTCAACCCCTCCCTATACAGATTATTGTATAGGCTCACACTGTTCTCTACACCTGTCAACAGGTCTGCTTGGTTTCCTACAACACAATCAGAGAGTTCACCTTTAAATATGAATTGCACATTTAAATACTTTGACTTTATTATTATTATTTGACAGGTAGTTGTATAGTTGCCTTCCTTACAGTGTTATTATTGTTTAATTTTATGGCAACATTACTTTTCAGAAATACACTATGTTGTGTAAAGTTACTTGATAAATGTCTCATTCAATAATGAATAATGTTGAATGAAGAAAAGAAAGACCACACTTATATTTTATTTTGAGTAACAATCAAAATAAAATATAAAATGTTAATACATCACTGCATATACCAGCATTTATTTGTACATTGGTTCATTAGAGTATATTGGGTATAGTCCATAGCACTAGGTTTTATAAATCATTTGACCTTTGTATGTAGGAAAAACATTTTTCTAATATATTTATTGGATTTTACTGCTGTGTGTAGGAAAAAACACTGAACCAACATTTAAGATATACTAAGTATACTTTAAGTATTCTTGAGAACACTTGCTAAATTTGAACATATATAAAAACAAAAACACCTCTCTCTTCAATGCCATATGGTGTTCCCTCAAAAGCTCCACCCCATACATTGGAAATGCATTGGAAAGGCTAGGATATTGTTGTTGTAAGCAGTCTGCACTACTGTGTTTGTGTTTCTTGGGGAGCTGTATAGAATAAGGACTGTATAGAATAAGGGCTGTATAAAATAAGGGCTGTATAGAAGTACCAAGTTATTTTTTCAGCACGCTCAGATAAATAAGACTACCAGGAGATATTTGGTGAATTTGACAAAAAGTGTATTATCTTACAATCGCTTACTATACCTTTAAAAATAAAGAAGAGAACATGAAGAGAAAAGAGGGTATATGTTTTATGACCACATCCCTTTGTTCAGATTTTAGTATTGAAACATTTGACTAAACAGAGTACATGCTCCCTGAGAGGCCACTTAGTGCTATCAAGTGTTGAATCACTAGACTGCCATAAGAAACTCAGTCTGTGTACTGTAGCAAATTTGGCACAGTGGGGAGCTTGGTATCAATAAGAGAAATCAGGCCATTTGAAATAAGGGGAAAGGTAACTAGTGGAATATAACAGACATTATAAGGGAATGTGTGCAATTGAACAAATGGTGCAACTGTTTAGAAGTGTTCATCCTTATTAGATACAGTACTTGTGTGTGCATTCTGAATGCTATGAAGCTATTACTACTTGCTAAGTATATTTCTGACAATTGTTACGGTATGTGCAATATTAATTGCAATCCATTGATGAAGTGTTCCATGCTGACAGCTTTACCATGCTCTACTAAAGATGTCCAGCATAATCTGTCAACAACTTCATGAAGAAGTACTAGAATATACACTAGCCTAACTAATACTGTGAGCAGGGACGTCACCAGACCTGTTACAGCCCCCCTAACATATGAATTAGCCTTCCCCAGCTATCATTAGAAAAGACAGAAGGCATGAGCTTTAGTCACAAATTATTGGCGAAGGTACGAGACATTGTATGTTTATACAATAAACTACTGAGCAAAATAAACATTGTAGCAAACATATCTCACTCTCCTGGATTGTATTGATGAACCCACCCCCTTCCATAGAGTTCCTGGGTTATGTGCCTGTGATTTGTGCAGAATATAAGAATTATATGTGTATTTTCACTTTAATGCTGGCCTCTTTAATTTCAGTGTGTCAGGGAACAGCAACTATTAAATTGACTGTACAGCAATTGTGATATGGATATACAGTAGGGCGCATCACAGAAGGTTCCACAGTGAACAACTATTTATTTTGTATTTACACATGTACTTAATTTAATGTCATTGGCATTATTTGCAACTGGATCATTTTTTTTAGAGGGGGGATTTTGCCACAATATTTAATATTTATGCTACATATTATAACCATTTTTGTGTTGTATGGATACCAATATAATTCATATTAGTTCTGTATGTTACACACACTTGACCAAAAACTAAAGTTTTGTTATATGTTACAGTTAAAACTCTAAAAACACAAAATATAAAGACGTTTTGGTGTCTTACATTTTGTTACTGGCAGAGCTAGCCCCCTGACTAGAGGCTTACAGTAGTTCCCTTATGCATATCCAGTGACATCCCTGACTGTGAGAATAGCAGAAACCATAGATATGTATTTATTTCACTGATATTCTATATCCATTTGATTTAGTATACTGTATCTGCATGTAGTAGGCCTATTTTCTGTATTTGCTTGCCTGCCTGACAAGACACCCTGGTTTTGCAAGTTCCACAATTTGTTGTATTATACAAGTAGACTTTCATATTTACCAAAAGATTAGACCACTGTCAACAAATCAGAATGACAACTGTTTGATGTGATCTTCAAACACATTAAATAAATTTGCATATAGACCTTTTCAACAGTCTACACAAGAAACACACCCTGAACACATACAATTATGCAACTAATGTATATCCTGATAAACTTGTTATCTAGTTGGTGAGACAAGAACATCTTTACTAAAAGCAATGCAGGCAAGGTATAATCACACCATGTGTTTACCTAACTAAATATATATTAACATATTTACAACAGAAGCCTAATTAATTACTACTAAAGCACAAGCAGTACAAGAAGCAACTTGAATTAGATTAAAAAATTAAAATGTTGATATATTTTTGATAGCAGTTTTAAGTAGTATATTGAATATGAATAATATTCTGTTTAATGGAGATTTAACAGGTGAGTTAGTTGTCGTTGCCTGGGGTCAAAGGACTTGTAAGGTATAAGGGGAGAAGAGGTCAGGCCACAGTATCCAAATTTCATATTCTTTCAGACTTCCAAGTATTTCTGTTTGAGAAGAAAATCAAACATATTATTTCCATCCAACAAGTCATAAAGGCTTGTTAAGGCCTTTATGGCGGAACAAGGAAAGCTAACTTCTCACATCCACATGATTACATTCTGACCAATTTTTGTTGGAGGAACTGATTAATATTGGCTACACATTAGACCCAACACTTATTAGAAGTGTCTGCCCACCCCAGAAGGTGGTAAGGGGCATATCTTGTTCACATCTATCAATTGGGGATGTTATCAGGGCGTGGTAGCAGATTCTGCGTGACATCATGAACCCTCCAACAAACAGCCTGGACTCACTTACTTAGCAAATTTGCAAACATTTGCAAGTGTTATTCCTCAAAAAGTAGTTGGCTTAAAGACCAAGGCTCTGAAAACAGGCTTTACAGTAGATTTGAGCCGTTCTGTGCACTTGAAAAGAAGCAGTCTTCACGTTCTGCAGCCGGGTCTGCTAATATACAATCTCAAGACAAAACAAAAAGCACAACTAATGAACAAAGCCCCAGGACACATGGTCACCATGAAAATAAACTGGGGAAATTTATACAAAGGGTGGGGAATTTCATTCACAAAAACAAATAAAACGAAATATGCTGCGCCATTGTGTTTAAACAGAAGATTGATACTGTAATAGCATAATGTTGTATGTGCATTACTGTGCATTATGTATTTTATACATTAAAGGTACTCTCCTTGATTTGTGTCTGGGATGGAACATTGTTGTATTGGTGAGTGGCTTGCACTCTAATCTCTACTCAACCCCTCCCTATACAGATTATTGTATAGGCTCACACTGTTCTCTACACCTGTCAACAGGTCTGCTTGGTTTCCTACAACACAATCAGAGAGTTCACCTTTAAATATGAATTGCACATTTAAATACTTTGACTTTATTATTATTATTTGACAGGTAGTTGTATAGTTGCCTTCCTTACAGTGTTATTATTGTTTAATTTTATGGCAACATTACTTTTCAGAAATACACTATGTTGTGTAAAGTTACTTGATAAATGTCTCATTCAATAATGAATAATGTTGAATGAAGAAAAGAAAGACCACACTTATATTTTATTTTGAGTAACAATCAAAATAAAATATAAAATGTTAATACATCACTGCATATACCAGCATTTATTTGTACATTGGTTCATTAGAGTATATTGGGTATAGTCCATAGCACTAGGTTTTATAAATCATTTGACCTTTGTATGTAGGAAAAACATTTTTCTAATATATTTATTGGATTTTACTGCTGTGTGTAGGAAAAAACACTGAACCAACATTTAAGATATACTAAGTATACTTTAAGTATTCTTGAGAACACTTGCTAAATTTGAACATATATAAAAACAAAAACACCTCTCTCTTCAATGCCATATGGTGTTCCCTCAAAAGCTCCACCCCATACATTGGAAATGCATTGGAAAGGCTAGGATATTGTTGTTGTAAGCAGTCTGCACTACTGTGTTTGTGTTTCTTGGGGAGCTGTATAGAATAAGGACTGTATAGAATAAGGGCTGTATAAAATAAGGGCTGTATAGAAGTACCAAGTTATTTTTTCAGCACGCTCAGATAAATAAGACTACCAGGAGATATTTGGTGAATTTGACAAAAAGTGTATTATCTTACAATCGCTTACTATACCTTTAAAAATAAAGAAGAGAACATGAAGAGAAAAGAGGGTATATGTTTTATGACCACATCCCTTTGTTCAGATTTTAGTATTGAAACATTTGACTAAACAGAGTACATGCTCCCTGAGAGGCCACTTAGTGCTATCAAGTGTTGAATCACTAGACTGCCATAAGAAACTCAGTCTGTGTACTGTAGCAAATTTGGCACAGTGGGGAGCTTGGTATCAATAAGAGAAATCAGGCCATTTGAAATAAGGGGAAAGGTAACTAGTGGAATATAACAGACATTATAAGGGAATGTGTGCAATTGAACAAATGGTGCAACTGTTTAGAAGTGTTCATCCTTATTAGATACAGTACTTGTGTGTGCATTCTGAATGCTATGAAGCTATTACTACTTGCTAAGTATATTTCTGACAATTGTTACGGTATGTGCAATATTAATTGCAATCCATTGATGAAGTGTTCCATGCTGACAGCTTTACCATGCTCTACTAAAGATGTCCAGCATAATCTGTCAACAACTTCATGAAGAAGTACTAGAATATACACTAGCCTAACTAATACTGTGAGCAGGGACGTCACCAGACCTGTTACAGCCCCCCTAACATATGAATTAGCCTTCCCCAGCTATCATTAGAAAAGACAGAAGGCATGAGCTTTAGTCACAAATTATTGGCGAAGGTACGAGACATTGTATGTTTATACAATAAACTACTGAGCAAAATAAACATTGTAGCAAACATATCTCACTCTCCTGGATTGTATTGATGAACCCACCCCCTTCCATAGAGTTCCTGGGTTATGTGCCTGTGATTTGTGCAGAATATAAGAATTATATGTGTATTTTCACTTTAATGCTGGCCTCTTTAATTTCAGTGTGTCAGGGAACAGCAACTATTAAATTGACTGTACAGCAATTGTGATATGGATATACAGTAGGGCGCATCACAGAAGGTTCCACAGTGAACAACTATTTATTTTGTATTTACACATGTACTTAATTTAATGTCATTGGCATTATTTGCAACTGGATCATTTTTTTTAGAGGGGGGATTTTGCCACAATATTTAATATTTATGCTACATATTATAACCATTTTTGTGTTGTATGGATACCAATATAATTCATATTAGTTCTGTATGTTACACACACTTGACCAAAAACTAAAGTTTTGTTATATGTTACAGTTAAAACTCTAAAAACACAAAATATAAAGACGTTTTGGTGTCTTACATTTTGTTACTGGCAGAGCTAGCCCCCTGACTAGAGGCTTACAGTAGTTCCCTTATGCATATCCAGTGACATCCCTGACTGTGAGAATAGCAGAAACCATAGATATGTATTTATTTCACTGATATTCTATATCCATTTGATTTAGTATACTGTATCTGCATGTAGTAGGCCTATTTTCTGTATTTGCTTGCCTGCCTGACAAGACACCCTGGTTTTGCAAGTTCCACAATTTGTTGTATTATACAAGTAGACTTTCATATTTACCAAAAGATTAGACCACTGTCAACAAATCAGAATGACAACTGTTTGATGTGATCTTCAAACACATTAAATAAATTTGCATATAGACCTTTTCAACAGTCTACACAAGAAACACACCCTGAACACATACAATTATGCAACTAATGTATATCCTGATAAACTTGTTATCTAGTTGGTGAGACAAGAACATCTTTACTAAAAGCAATGCAGGCAAGGTATAATCACACCATGTGTTTACCTAACTAAATATATATTAACATATTTACAACAGAAGCCTAATTAATTACTACTAAAGCACAAGCAGTACAAGAAGCAACTTGAATTAGATTAAAAAATTAAAATGTTGATATATTTTTGATAGCAGTTTTAAGTAGTATATTGAATATGAATAATATTCTGTTTAATGGAGATTTAACAGGTGAGTTAGTTGTCGTTGCCTGGGGTCAAAGGACTTGTAAGGTATAAGGGGAGAAGAGGTCAGGCCACAGTATCCAAATTTCATATTCTTTCAGACTTCCAAGTATTTCTGTTTGAGAAGAAAATCAAACATATTATTTCCATCCAACAAGTCATAAAGGCTTGTTAAGGCCTTTATGGCGGAACAAGGAAAGCTAACTTCTCACATCCACATGATTACATTCTGACCAATTTTTGTTGGAGGAACTGATTAATATTGGCTACACATTAGACCCAACACTTATTAGAAGTGTCTGCCCACCCCAGAAGGTGGTAAGGGGCATATCTTGTTCACATCTATCAATTGGGGATGTTATCAGGGCGTGGTAGCAGATTCTGCGTGACATCATGAACCCTCCAACAAACAGCCTGGACTCACTTACTTAGCAAATTTGCAAACATTTGCAAGTGTTATTCCTGGACACACATTCATGTGTGTCTTCAAGCTTCAGTTTGACTTCACCACGAGAACACTCAGAACATTCAGTAACATGAATGTGTCATTGTGAAAACATTTGAGTACAATATCTGGATTCATACCTTGAGGGAGGATGTACATAGAGACAAATGTATGGATCAAAGCATTGAGACAAATAAAAAAAAATGTATATGTTATCTAATGAAAATTAGATATAATTCACTTATATCTACGGTAACACAACCTAACCCTTTGGCTTTTACGGTGGGTAGGTACCAACCTTAAAATATCATAAAGGAGTTTCCATAACTATTCATTAAAGATAATCCTTTCTTCTCTTACAGTACGTCAAAATTATTTGTTTACACTGAATACGAAGTTGAGTAATTGTGAATGGTAAATGCATTATAATGTAGCACAATATAATTAAGGCTGCTTTGAATTTTTTTTAATAACTTTATGACTTTCTGACTTTGTATCATTGTTCACAAAATACTGGATAATGGAAAAAATAATAAAAACACAATGTCTCAAACTTTTCAATATTAAATATTAAATATTAAAAATGTTTCAAAATTAAGATGAAAACAAGGATGGAACTATATCAGATGTCCTCTCACATACAGATACACACATACCAAATGTAAGGTTATAGTAATTTTTAAACCAGCTACATATCAGTAGATTCTCTATTAATTGAAATGATTGATTGTGTGTTGCATTGCTTTTCTATTGTCTCCCTGTGAACTCAATGCTATTGCTTGTGAGAGAGGTTTTGATTGATGTCACATCCCTAAATGTGAGGTGTTTTGCACAGGGCTTCTTTCCACAAATTTATGTCAGTGTTTTTATCCATAGGACAATTTGATAATCTACTGATCAATTATGTTTTTGCCGTTTCCTGATTTTATTGTTTCATTTTCAGTTTCTAGCTTTATCACTGAACTGTATAGCCTGCCCTTGTGAACCTGTACAGGTGGTTCTGTTGGACCCAAGTGCATGGCACCAATGCAAAACATGGATAATACAGGGCTTTAATAAACAAACACAGGACATAACTGGCAACTACAGGAGACAAACATATTCTACAAATAACAATCAGCCATAACAGACTGGAGGAACACAAGGGCTTAAATCCACAGATAGACAAGACAGGAGACAGACCATTGGACAAGATAAACAGGTGAAACTCATTAGACAAGGTAAACTATCCCTGCATCCAGGATGGTGTAAGGATTACTTTGCGTTCAATCAACGCAAGTGACAGTGGACTTAACACCAGGTTACAAAACAGAGAGGAATTGGTCTGTGGGTCTAACAACATTCACATGGCTATCATCGATCATTTGTGTTTTACTGCTGTAGATTATTGTGTTTGAGCTGTACATATGCACAATATGATGGTACAATCACCTGTTCCAATTGAAGGATTTGTCCACAATAGTTCTGTCAACATTAACATTTAAAATGTTGTGCATTTCATATCAGAATGAGACAGCATACATGTAAAATGAAATGAGATGGTATTGAAAGCTACATTTGATAGTCTGCTAGTTCTATAGTGATGGTGACGACAATTATGCTACTTATAAAGCACCATACGGGTTCCAAATATGCAGCAATACTTTCTACACATCATTGAGCAACACTCATTAAACGCAGCAAATGTCTTTGAATGTAGTTTGAGTAAACTAAAGGTTGCTCAGTAAAAAAGTTAATTGAATATTCAGTCCACTATGACACGGGTGTGTTAGGGTTACAAGACAATCTATTAAACATGGGGTGGGAATGACAATAAACAGATCTAGAAAAACATTGCACTGAATGTTTGGTACGTTCAATAAACCTTTTCCTGAATAGCACATTTTCTCAAAATGTTTGCAACATCCTTGAAATACTTTATGTTTAATAGGCAAGTGTTGCTCAATGACATGTATTGAAAGTGTAGCTGCATAATGGAACATGTTACTGAACAAGTATTTGTCATCATCAGTATAAGTACCAGTACCAAATGTCTCCAGAACAAACTATAGCAGTATAATGCTAATTACTTTGTTGTTAGCCATGTGTGTGAATGCTGTTCAACCCGCCCAACTCCTCCCTGATTTGTGACCTGGCATTCAGTCCATTGCTGTTACACCATCCTAAAAGCATGGAAGGAAAAAACAGACAGGGAACACGAGACAGACAACAAACTGGGCCCTATTTTAATGACCCAAGCGTACGGATTAATTATGGGTGTGTCCAAATCCACTATTGCTGATTAAATGGCAGAAACAGCCAGAGACTTGCAGCTCCAGACACGTGGTTCAAAATGGTTGCACTTTGTGTACTTCATTAGTCATCGGTGTGTTTTAGACACAACATACAATACGCCAATCAGTGTCATCTCTCCCATTCCCTATGATAACTACTTCTATCAGATCAACTTTAACTGAGATTATAGTCTGGAAACCCTGGTTGCTTTAGCATTTGAACAGCAGCTGGATGGTTGACCAATCAGTGACCAGTGGGGGTGGGTAAGTGAAGATTAACCATTTATTTTCAACATGGTAATAGAGCTGGATGAAGTGATCAAAACATTTGTAGCAATGGCGATAAATTAAGTTGTCCAACAGGTTCCAAATTTACCAGAGATAAATTTGGCTTTGCCTCCTACAGTAGGAGGCATATGTGTTTTTCAGGTTAGAGCATACCTAGTCTAGCAGATCTTTTACTTATATAAAGTCTGGGACACAGCCTCCTACTGTAGGAGGAGGCTTTGATCTACCGGGCAATTTTCATTTCTACCCTCACCTATGGTCATGAAGGATGAATCATGACTGAAAGAACTAGATTATTTGTACATGCGGCCAAAAGAGTTTTCTCAGGAGGGGAGTGGTTGTTTTCCTTAGAGATAGGGTGTGAAGCTTGGCTATTCCTGATAAATTCGAAGTAGAGCCACTGCTCCTTTGCGTCGGAAGGAGCAAGTTGAGGTGGTACGGGCATCTGGTAAGGATTTCCCCTATGTGCCTCTCTGAAGTGTTCCAGGAACATCCAGCTGGGAGGAGGCCTCAGGGAAGACCCAGGACTAGGTGGAGAGATTATATTTACACATTGGCCTGGGAACGTCTCAGGATCCCCCAGTCAGATAATGTGGCTCGGGTAAGAGAAGTTTGGGGTCTCTTGCTGGAGCTGCTGCCCCCGTGACCCGACTTCAGATAAGCGGATGAGGATGGATGTAAAGCCACTGGAAAACAACTTAGAAACAACAATGGCAGTTCCTACAGAGGTTAACATAGATGGAGAATGTGTTTTCATGTGTTTTTCAGGTTAGAGCATACCTAGTCTAGCAGAGCTAGACACAGCGTATGGCTAAATGTGTCATGAGAATTGCCTACTTGACAGGAGAGTTGTTTTGATTGACATGCATGCTACTAACTCAATGACCAAGTCAGACATTAATCTTACACAGAGGAATTTGTTAAGAAACTTAATAACACGACTCTGGCATGTTTTGTAAATCAGTTAAATAAGCAGACTATTTTTACTGCTTAAAATAAATTGAAAATTATAAATTAATAAATAAAGCACTCGCACCAGAATTACAGATACAGACTTGTGAGTGACAATGCTCACAGCCAATGAATATAGACTTCCATACTTCTGGAAAGTGCGGTCGAGCTTATATGTATCAGACGTTTACCATAGAGATGCTTATGTGGTGTATTGCAAATGGACAGAAGATGCTTAGACTACTGCACCATTGATTTAAAAAAAGACCAGAGTTTTGGTCAATAGTGCATTTGCTTTCCGCTGCCTCAAGACAGCAATGTGTCAGCAATACACCCGACTTTTAGACCCACACACACATGGGTGTGTAAACAATGTGGCTGCTGGATGGGAAAAGTCTGAAACTAGCAAAGACACTTGTGTCGCTGCTTTGTGCCACTTTGCGCTGCTTTGCCCCAGGTGTAATGGGGTCCACTGTGACAACACTGTAGGCTATATTATTAGTGTGTGTTTAATAAGATATAATGGTAATTATTATTATTAAGAATATCTAGGTTTGTAATTTCGATAATCTTGTAGCCCCATAAAATAACATTTATATACTTATTGTCTTCAGCTTCATATCTTTTCTCTATTGTAGACTTTGCCAACTATGAATGCAACACAAAGTAGAATGGACTAAATATATCAAACGATGATCAGTCACTCATCCATACAGTAGTATGGGTGCTGGATAGAGTCATTATTAAAGATCAAGGCCCACACACATTAATGCTTCCCCATGCACTTTCATTAACATAACAATGTTTCATAATCAAACTGGTCATATTTTTGATATGGATCTGCAGCTGCAGTGAATACATGGGCTCACTGAAGCACTTTCAAAGTGATGATTGCAGTCTAGCAAAAAGCCCCATAATACAATCAAAAGCAATTGAAATTATACATTTGTTAAAAATAACAAGGTGTTCAAGTTCTACAGTATTGGCATATACAGTATTAGAGTATTATCACATCATGGTTTAGCTCCGAGGGTAAATATCTAAACTTTTTTTCTTTAGGCTACTGTGTCTCTGCTATTGGGGCAAATATGTATAAAAACTGCTCTCTGAGTTTTTCATTTCAAAAACAAGAGTTGCAGCACAATTATTTTAGCTTCATGACAAGTTTTGACAAGGGCTATAGATAAATGGTAAATGGATTCTTCCTATATCATATTTTTTCCAAATCTTATCAGCCTAACTTCACCGTGTCACTGTTTGTCAATTATCAAAATGCCAAGCTGAATATCACTTGATAAGTTTAAGTCTTTAAAATATCCAACTGTGCCATCCAGGACATTGCATAAACATGCTTTCTAAAGGGTACTAACCTATCTCTTAGATGGTACAGTAGATAGCACCATTTCAATAGTATTTATACAATATGCATTTAATAGAAATGCATATTGTATAAATAATATTGTAATCTGTGAAATCAGAATTTTTTTCATTTATTAAATCACCTGCTTTCACCTGTGGCAGTAATATGTTTAGCTACTGTATACATTTCAAGAAAAGCAGTCTGAGGCATTGTTTATAGAAGTACTGTTCAGAAATGAGTGTCGGCTGTAATGTGTGAAAATAATGTGAATCTCGTACCTTGAGCCGAGACTGCTGCTGTACTGTACTTAACAGGTAGTTTCTGTGGCAACAGAGTCAGAAGCCCCATATGTTTTGCATCATAAGAATTTTAATAATCAGACAGACATATTTACTAACTGCCTCTTTATTTATTGACAACACATCAAACGGGATATTATCGTGTAATGAGAAAGCTGAAAGGCTGACTCCCTAACCTCCAAACAAGATTACCGCATTCATGCTTCACAGATTTTATTTTTTTCTTACAGGCTCGCAGATTTCCTGACACACATCTCCTTGCAGTATGTGATCCTTCTCTTAGCAGAGGCATATCCTTACAATA
>JAODUK010013188.1:7660-28399 GCA_027564635.1 Typhlichthys eigenmanni | reverse complement strand
TATATATATATATATATATACACTATATATATATACACTGTATACACTGTATATATATATATATATATATATATATATATATATATGTGTGTGTGTGTGTGTGTATATATATATATGTATGTATATGTGTATGTATGTGTGTATGTGTATATGTATATGTGTGTGTGTATATGTATGTATATGTATTTGTGAAGAGTAACAAAGATATGCCACAACTGTTGGGATCAATCAAATTGGTGTGCATTGCAGTGTTATGTTCTTTACTTATTAAAAACAAATATATGCGGGTGTTCCCTCATATAGGTTAAAACGTGTTAATCGTAGCCCTAAACATTATCTGCACTACTAGTATTTTATTGATCTTATAGCAAGATGTTCTACTTTAGCCATCGTACTGTCAGCAGCAGATATTTGTGTTGTCTCAATCATCAATGATACACAACAATTAGTTTGAACACATGATGGATGTGAATGCTGTGTATCATCATCTGTTTTAACGTGAGTTTTAGCCTTAACTGCAAAGTGGTGGGTTATAGTGTTGTTACAGTTGCTACTGAGAGAACTTGACAACTAGACAGCAGCTCTCTTCCACAGTGGGAGAGGAAGCGAGAAGATCCATAACTAGGATTTATTTTTCTTTATAACTTTGCCAATGTAATATGTGTATTTTGTGTGTAGTATTCTTTATATATGTATGTGTGTGTGTTTGGGGCATATGGTAAAGTACTCCGCAGGCCTGCAGTTAGTCACACCCCGCGTCTCTAATTGAATTAGCGTTGACAGCACATTGCGCCGGCCGCGTGTGTGTGTATGTGTGCACCAGGGGCACAGACTGTTAGCTAGCAACATGGTATGGCTGGCCGTTTGTGTGTGTGTGTGTGTAAAGTAAAAGAATAAGCCCCCTTCCCCTGAAATCAATTAAGCGCGCAGGTCTGTGATTCTGGGGGTGAGAGGGGCACATCCTGTGCAGGGCAGCCCAGACAGACAGCACCATCTGGGGCAGCAGGCGCGTCGACCCTGGGTTGAGACATGAAAGACCCAGGGCACGGATGAGAAGGGAAGGGAGTCCAGGCCAGCATTAAATCACTCTTCTCTCTCCACCCGCTCGCCTGCATCGGCCACCTGATACAGCAGCCAAGGAGCGTCGTCCTCACTCAATCATCGGCCATCTCTCTCTGCCTCTTTCCCTCCATGTCCCCTCCTAGCATCTCCATGTCTTTCCCAAGTATGTTAACCTACCCTAGACAGGAAGCGAGGAGAAGTGGCGGGCGGGGGGGGGGGGGGTGGGGGGGAGTCCGGCCGTCAGATGTAGGGGGAGAGAAGGAAAAAGAATATCTCACAGCTCTTGTTCCAAAAGAGCTTGATTTATATATTTATATTAAACACAGTCAACGGCGCGGACCAGCTCACCTCCTACTTTCAAACACACAACAACAACACACAGATTGCCACACAATACGCCCACCTTGTGGAATCCCCGCCTGGGTCATCAGAATTCCTGCACCGGAATGCTGGAATGCTGCTGGAGCAAGAGTGGGCTGCGAGACGGTCGATTTGACGGACAGCTGGGGTCAAAATGTGCCTCGTGTTTGTTGGTCCTAAGCCTAAGTGTTGACAGACCTCACATAAACCCCCTCCCCCCCCCTTCCCACCCAGGCCCCCACCCCTCCCAACTCAAACACACTGCTGCACTGGTGACAACACACTAATCTGCACTACAATGTGATACTGATACAAATACTGTTTGATGATAGGATATAATGCAGTTACATTTAAATGTACAGCATTTGGCAGACACTTTTATGCAAAGCGACTTACATGCACTACATGTACGTGTTCATTCAAACCTGTGTGTGTTATTTTAGAGGTTATGTTTGTAGTTCATTGACTGAGCACACATCCACTCATGAGGAATTCCTAATTCACATCTGAGAAAGACATCTGAAACATGTCTGCGATGTGTATAAGTCATCAGGCTTCCATAGCAGCGTTCACTCCATTATGAAGTGAACAAGTGAGGAAATGTGTGTGGGAGACTGCTAAGTTCAGATGTGTGAAAGCTGTTTGTCTTTTTAACATTCTTGCTGATGAATGAAGTGTGAGGCTCTGAAGGATCTCAAGAGGAAACGGCAAAACACGCGCACACACACACACGGCCAGGTGTTAAAGCTGTTTATTCTGCATTCACCTGACCTCTGCTCCTGTAAAAGTACATGTGACTGACCAGCTCCTCCAGTGAGTGACCCCACACTCCACACATACTTGGAAAATACTACGCCAATCATCAGTCCCCTTACAGATATCCAAGGAGGCTTCTGTCAGATCAGATCAAGTGCTGTAAGCGCCATCATCACATACTGCAACAGACATTTTAAACACTTCTATTTAGAAACAGACATAATGTCTTAAATATTTTAATTCCTCTGAACACAGAGGAGAGAGAGAAGGAAAGTGTAAGAAGCAGTTAAAACCAAAACAAATGTGCTTATTAGGACAGTATATACTGTAATATCACATCAGAACATGGAGAATATATGGGGGATTGGAGGGCGAGGTAATGGAATGGAGTCCAAACATTTTCGCAGGCTGGGCAGTTACATGCCGTTTGAAGGAACAGAGGACGGCTGTTTGATTGTGCAGCAGAAGAATGCTTAATAGCTTGTTAAACTGCCCTTGCTTTTCACATTACTGGCCCTGTGTAATTCAATTTCAGCCACAGCTGGTTTCAATTTATCCTTTACAGCTGAGCTCAGTCACGTCCCATAATCTGACCTGATAAATAACCGGCTTTATTGAGTTTGCAGAGAAAATAGCAACCAGTTTAAACCTCCACAAGAGACTCGCATAGTCAAATTCAGACAGGGCTGGAGGGCATGAAGCAGTGTGTGTGCGTGCATGTGTGTGTGCGCGTGCATGTGCGTGTGTGTGCGTGTGTGCCACTCTCTAGCCCTAAGAGATGACACGTGTTTGTGTGTGTGTGTGTGTGTGTGTGCTGTGCATGCATGTTTGTTAATCTAATGAAGATAGAGTGTATTTACGTGTTCCAGGTCTCTAACCGGCCTCTCCTGTCTAGAGATGCTATTTCACGTGATTGGAAACAAATGACTAGAGGTTCAGGTTTCCCCTCTCTTTACTAGCTGTCAATCATTCCGGAACAGTCCGGAGACCTCCCCTTGATCCTGTTGGAGAGTTAAATCAGCATTGTTACCATGTTATTTCAGACACCACAGTTAACAGGATTATGTTGACACATTGTCAAGCAAATTAACAAAAAACAAAATGGACATTCTGGTTTATCACTACCATTCCATCAAGGGGAACTGCAACACATTTTCACCCGTGGGAGGATGACAAAGTATAGTAAGAATAATTTGCAAGCAGTTTTTATTTTCCTCTAAAACTGATAAAATATTTGATCCTATTTATATAATATAAAAATATTTATACAGTATATATATAATAATAATTGTTGAATGTGTGTGTGCGTGTGTGTGTGTGTGTGTGTGTGTGTGCGTGTGCGTGTGTGTGTATGTGTGTGTGAGCACATCTTGAAATGTACATTTCAGTTACCGGCTGCAAAACATACAACAGCATTCAAAATCAGGGCAGGTGCATGACCTTTACACTATTTAACACGTGTCACTACATGGAAGCATTTCTATGCATCGCAGAGCGACAGGTGCATAGATTAGCCTTGAATGAAAGCAATTTGTTTTAATTGAATGATCAGCAATTAGTCAGGGGTTTAAAATGTTAGTCATGTGCAGCCGAACATGGAAATGACAGATAGTATCAAATAACCTGTGCGGATTATGTCTGCATGTGGACAAAGAGCAGGCTGTTTGATAGCAGCACACCTGACCTCTCAGTGAAACAACGGCCATCCCCCAGACTAACTTCCTCAATTAAAACTCCTTCCTGCTATTTCTACGTCCAGCGCACATTAGCTCACAGCCATGCTTGGCCCTGACAAGTAAATTGCTATTTGGTTTTGACCGTTTGTCGGGAAACGGGCGATTTCCCTCCGCTTTGCCTAAACCGCTGTATTTTAGTGCTGTGGAGACCAGGGGGAGGGAGGGACGCCGTTGCTTCTGAGTCCGAGCTGAAGGCTGGAATTATCACATCAGTGGCTGAACGGGCGTGCCCCTTTTAGTAAGGCCAAAAAATACCACCATTATGTTGTCCTTTGAGAGTGAGACCTTTACACATGACACTGACGTTGACACGTCCAACTTTGTTCTTCATAAAACTATGGCATTCTCTTTCTCAGAAACCAAAGATAGCACAGAAGCACTTTTTCTAAAAGTCACCCTCCAGTCTCCAGGCTCAATCATAGAAAAACAAATGAGCTTTAAATGGTGCTATTGACATTCTGTTGATCCTGGAACGAGGATATAAAGTCTCCTTGACAGATCTGCTTCAGCATATTAGACCTGTATGTGAGACCAAACTCAGAAATATTTCTAATCTCTGATTAGTAATGGGGGATCTTAATGGGGGACCATTTAAAGATCTTTTGTTTTTCTATGATTGAGCCTGGAGACTTGAGGATGACTTCTAAAAAAAGTGCTTCTGTGTTATCTTTGGTTTCTGAGAAAGAGAATGCCATAGTTTTATGAAGAACAAAGGTGGAGGTGTCAATATCAGTGTCAAATGTAAAGGTCTCACTCTTAAAGGACATTACTAATCTCTTATTAGTAATTGGTAATAAAGTACTGTATGGAAACTGACTGTGAATCCTGGCAGCTGTGGTGGTTCCCAAAACATGACAGAGAGACCAAATGACCTCATGTTATCAGTCAGGGCTAATTCTAACACTGGGACAGTGGGAGTTCACCTCTGGCACATTATTATTGATTTATTTACCAAATAATCTCATATGCATTCAAGAGTGGAAAAAACATTGTCTCTTTTGCATGGTTTCCATACACATATTTTACAAGAGCACATCAAGGCAAGTCTATACAGTAAGTGCTCGTAGCGAGTCAAACAGTTGTTTTCATGTTTATTCATTCATGTCACATCACATACCTCAGACTAGACTGCTGTTGATGTTGATG
This sequence comes from Typhlichthys eigenmanni, assembly GCA_027564635.1. Classification (NCBI taxonomy): domain Eukaryota; kingdom Metazoa; phylum Chordata; class Actinopteri; order Percopsiformes; family Amblyopsidae; genus Typhlichthys; species Typhlichthys eigenmanni. The sequence continues at coordinate 23,339 of JAODUK010013188.1, read as the reverse complement.
TACACTTTTATAGCCTGCTGAAGTAGTCATTGTGGTTGTGTGAAAAAGCTGTTGAGCCGTTAAAAAGGCTCATGCGATTTCTGTCGATATGCCTCATTTCCCATGAAGACTTTACTCAAACTCGTTGTTTGGCTTGCGGTGAGCATGCTCCACTGTGAGGCACTGCTATTGATTCGATATCAGTCCAATCCCAACAAAGTGTCAGAAGCCGTACTGAAGGAATTTCCTGCTCTCGCTACTCTTCCTTTTCATCACCAACCAAGACACAGTTTTGGTTGGTCAGTCCGTCCTCGTCGCAAAGCTCTGGGTTTACAAGGCTTGGGGAGTTCAAGGCGCTGCGGGCTGCCATGCGGCTCAGCTGTCAGAGGCAGTGGCTTGTGGTCGGGTGCCATGGCGACGACTGGCGCAGCAGACGGTCCGTGGAGTCTTCAGCTAGCTTGGCGTGGCGAGAGAGAGCAGCGAGGTGGGGGGGGCTGAGAGGGAAGCTACAGCGGTACAGGCAAAAGGGGCCCAACGGGTCAGGGAGGTGGGAGAGGAGGGACGACCCGGGCCCCCGTGGGCTGAGGGGACCGTGGACTGGGACCAGGCACGGGGAGGAGGCCCCGGGGAGCCCCTGTAGACACGGGTCCCTGCAGTGGAGGCCCTTCTTCCCCTGTAACAGGAAGGGGAGGTCTGTGAGCGGAGGTAGCGGAGCCAGGTCCCTCAGTCTTTCCGGCCTCAGGAAGGAGTAGGCTCTTCCGGCCAGTGGGGAGAGGAGAGAGGTGGGCAAGGCCTTGCCGTAGAGGGTCTGCAGATTGGCGTCCGCACCGCCCAGTGAGGAGAAGGACAAGTGGTGAGAGGACAGAGGCTGGAGGGGCTTAAGGGGGGAGCCACAGCTATGGGGCGACGGTGAGCTGCCTGTTGGAGGACACCCAGATATGAATCACTACATTGTGCATGCAAGACAAGGGTTTCTGTAGAAACTGAAGCCATACAAGCACAGAACAATACCTTGGATCTGCAGGCTAAATGGCTTGAAGTCTAAACTCAGAGGGCCTCTCCAGGGGTATGACTCCAGCAGTCCGTCCAAAACCCCCCTACACACTCGCGCACACACACACACCACAGAGGCATCCACATTAGAAAATATAATTCTATAAAAAAACACGTGTTTTGTAACATTTTTGCGCTAATAAAAAGATCTGCCTAAGTACTGTGTGTGTCTAAATATTAAATCACTGTATTTTACTTTATTATGTCGTCTGGAAGTAAAGTAACTGATAATGGATCTACCTGTTCCTTCCTGGGTCCCTGAAACCTTTGGCGAACGGGTTCCTGTCTATCTTCAGCTTGGTGATCTGGTCGTGAGAAAGAGGGACAAATGCACAGTGTGAGCTTGCCAGCCAGTGACCTGCTAAGCTAACAATGTGCTTGGTTTTATGGGAGTGTGTGGAGCAATAGGGTTCTCCCTCAGGGACTACATCTCCCAGAGGCATACAGGGCGGGCAGACATGTCAAACAGGGCTCTTGGAGCATGCAGGGCCTCAGGTCTTACAGTTTTATATGCACTTTTAATGGCTTTGGACTCCAGCAGCCAGCCCGCTCATAATCTGTTACTGAGTTTCTGTAATAATACGTTTGCTGGTCGTAAAATGGATCTTGATGAAAAGAGCTGTTAGTCCCAAGAGAGGGCTCTGTTTCTATAGGAATTGTAGCCAACAGTGGGGTCAGCTACCCCCTCTACACACACACACGCACAAACTATTTCTTTCTCTCTCCTTCGTTCTCACTTTGGTTCTCAGAGTAAATCGGTTGCCAGGGCCAAAATCATTTATTGTTTAGCTAAGTCTGAATCTAAATGGGCCTCAACATTGAAACCATTAACGTTGAATTGAAACCATTAACGTGGGGTCACACAAGTGTTGGTGACAGGAACGGAGGTAAAAATGCTGACAAAATTGCAGTCAATGGGCTTTAAATAGTAGATATCTTCTTTCTGGATGCTTATAAATCACAGAAAATATAACTTAGAAATATTGTACGTTTTGTCTGGTTTCATAACAGGCATTAATCGTTTTTATACAAGGAAACATTTAAAATATTAACGATGAAGAAACAAATAGCTTTCCAATATTCCAAGTTATGGAATGAGATCTTATTTTTGACTAAACTTTATGTTGCTATTGTCAGATGACTTGTTACCTGTTGATTCTGATAGGCCGTGACAGTGGTGAACTCAGTTTCTGGGAAGGAGAATCTGTGCACACCCTCAGCGGGAAGGGTCTGGATCTGTGACAGGTCCATGCGTGGGTCATGCCTGATCACGTGCACACGTGGCTTGTATTTATGCATTGACTGAAGAATGATCTATAGCAAGAGATAAAATCAAGTAACTTTAGATTGTAAAAACTGAGTGAGGTGTGAAATCTTTCAGGAAAAAAATTAAATGTCCATCTGTCGATCATTTATTTAGTTTATGACAGAATCTATGTAAAAAGCCATGCAGGCATTTAATGATACAAGAAAATATAAATAACTCACTTTTTTACATTGCTAGCAAACCCATATTTAGCTAAATATCTTAGTTTTCCATACATTTTATAATAAAATAAAATAATAAATAATAAATAAAAATAATAATATATTTAGTGAAAGTATACTAGCATTTCAACAATTTGAACTTATTTATTGTACTAAAAGGTTATACATCTTTAGTTGGTTACAATTACAGTTGCTTACAATTGCTTTTGGGCTGTAAATATTGTATTTGTGAACATGAAAATGTCAATATTGGAAAGGAAGGAAAATAATGATTGTTACAATATAAAAAGGATATAGCTTAAGAGTAACTGCACCAACATGTGTTTCTGAGCTGTAAACTAAAGAATTGAATTGAACATGTGATGATACATAATAATGGTAATTGGCAAGATTAGAATTTTTATAAAAATCTGTATTTTATAAGAAGAAATGGTTCAGTATCTCTGTTTAAAATCACCCAAGGCTTTTATATTTGATCTTATTACCATTAAACGTGCAGGGTGCATCTTAATAATTATTGTTAATACTAGATAATAGAATCAAACTTTTACAGCCATATAATAGCTCACACCTATAGACCTATGACCTTGTATAACCTAAAATGTAAGACATGAACATAAAATGTATTTTCTGCATAATTAGGCTGCTAATAATATTAAAGTCGAATTATTTATACTAAAATGTAATTTATAGATTTAAAAGAAGCATAAAAGAAAAATATGACAGTTGAGAGTGTCAAATTGCACTCCCTTAAATTGGACATGTCATGGATATGGGTCTCTCAGAAGTCAGATCAGCTAGGCCATTATTCATCATGTTCAAATAGATAACGTACATGCCCCTTATCGTCCATTTCGTTGTTGGTGAGTTTCACTCTATCAAAACTAATAACTTGACGCATCCACGTCTCTCCTGCGCATGGCGAGTCCGGGTGCACATATAGTCGCGGGGATATACAGGAATGGTCCGTGTTGCCAGCCACCATCCACTGCGAGCTATGGTACACATATCTGCGGGGAAAACATGAACGCCAGCCACACACAAGAGTATGTTGTTGCCAAGATTAACGTTAACGTCAGAAAAACATAGGCAGTGCAAATGAATGATCATACGACTAGGTCTACACACAAAAATCTAATTCAGATCAAGTATAGAATCAAAAAGAATATAGAATTAACAGGCCTTGTTTCAAGAATATTGTTATTAGGCTACCGTCAGAGTAGACTACCTGTAGCGTTTTGAGTCCACGGGCATGACGTCAATTGCAACGTAATATTGTTGGCAGGGGTCCAGATTTCGCACCTTTACTCTAACTGATGGAAACATCCTCCTGAAGATGAAAATATTACATCAAAATCTATAATTGATACGTGTTAATTAATTAGAAGAAGAAAAAAATAATATAATATATACACGGTATAAAATAACGTATCCAAATATAAGCATAAATAGCATGAAACTTTTAAGCTTATAAAGTCCAAAAAGTCAGGTGTAACCTATAGGCTAATGGTCAAGCTCAGGGGCCTCTCAAGTACACACTAGGGGGATCTTTTCCCATACATGAATGGCATTTTGTTGGATAAAACAAAACTCTCTATTTCGAGTTGCGTCTATAGGCCTGACAAATTTCAGGAAACGTGTGTGCATTTGTGTGCGTTTATTTTAAACTTTATTCAACATAAACATTGCCTTGATTTTTATTAATTAAGTCAAGTGTAGCCTATAACTTATAATGTATATACAAAATAAAATAATGTCGTTACAACGTGCGTCTTTATATTCTTGACAGATTTTAATTTAAAAAAGTGTAGTTGGTTTTAATTTCTAAACTTGAAAATGAGCCCAAATTAATTATAATTAAATGTTCATCCATTTTGGTTGTTCCCTATATCCCAATAAATATAAAGTCGGAAAAATAAAAGATACTATTAGGCTACAATTAAATTATCATATTTGATTGAATAGGATTTGTCACTATAGCGTTTTATTAAACATACAAATAGTCACTTATCTCAACATAGGTTCACAATTTTGCAAGGCTATTTTCTAAGACAAATGATAAGATCACAGCAAATAAGAAAAAAAGCGTTACCAGTACTTATAACGTCACAATAAGAAGTTGCAAACATTTTGAACTGATACATTATTATTAATGTGTCCACGAACTTTTTTAATAAGACTATAACAAGTTTTTACCTGCCAGCTTTGGTGATAATCATCTCTGTGCCGATCTCATAGAACCTGTTCCACAGCTCCGAGCCCTGCAGCTCCACTCTCACTTCTTTATTCGGACAACAGTCGTTCTCCCCCGGCTGTCTCGTCTCTCCGCGCGTGTTTGACTCCACGATATTGCTTCTGCGCATTTCTTTCTCCTCAGAAATATTGTCTTCTAGGCGCTTTGGTGAGAAGCTTCTTTCCTTTCTCTTCATGTCTGGATAATTGTTTACACCTAAAAGAGTGAAAATGTTCAATTACAGGCATGTTAGCAAGATGCCACAATCAAGGTGAATTGTAAAACGTCGATATAATTTCTGAATAAATAAGTGGACTAATTGTTTTTATTTACAATAAAAGGTGATCTATCACTTTTTCTTTTATTATTTTATTAGACATTGCTATCTCTGAAGACAAATAGCCTTGCATATAAATAGTAGGCTATAGTCAAATCATGTGTCAAATATTATAAAGTGTAAATTTGTTAATGATTGCTTGCTTGTACAATTTTAGCCTAAATCAATATGATTGCGTTTGGTTTTCCATCTTGTTCTTAAAATGCTTGGGCGTAAAAGCAGCGGCAAACGCGGTATGCCTTGCACTCCAACTGACCATTTGCTCCCGTCTCATTTATAAACGTGTTAGTTTCGTTGTTTGTATCTGCAGTAAAACCTGTGTCTTGCTCTTCCGTAACTTTCATCCTTTTGCTGGGTTTACCGACCAACGCCTCCACGGAAAACGCGTGGGCACGCGAGCTCAGACCTTGCATCTCTCACGGTCTCCCTGCAGTATCCGTATGAACTTTGTCACACAGATTCAGTGTTTCACCTCATCCAGGACGAACACCGTGCTTGTCAATGCATCGGTGTCCCCATCTTGTCTCCCGGCGGCTCCGTGACGCGTCTAATTGACCCGGTGTGTTCCCATGTCTCTGGGACGCGTGCCTTCACCAGAATCCTTGATTGTTGGCACACCCGCGTTATTTCCGCTGCGCTCTCTTCCTAACTTCAATATTTCACTCTCCTCTTTCTCTGTCTGGAGGAGGACGCGCTCCTCTGGCTGCACGTCACGTAGAGGGAGGAGAGCAACACCAATTCCTTCATACTGGCCTTCTACAGCTGTGTCTCAACATCAGGACACAGACAGCAGCATCCAACACATGCACGACACTACGCTCATTTTAAATGTAATCGGCGTTTAATAATTTTCTGCTAAACATTCCACCCACGTCAATATGAATGTTATTATGAACGCATTTACTTAAATACATTAAAAAATACCTACATTTGTATAACCAATAAAATAAATAAATGTATAGACTAGCCTATAAATTATTTAGATTTTTTTTCTAAAATGTGCTTTAAGACTTCTTTTCAGTACATTTTTGTTTCTGAAGATGTTTGACAGATTCGATGTTTTCCATGTTTGTTTTGCCCATGATAGGCAAATACAACGACATTTAGGAGGATATAGGAAAGTCAAGGTACAAATATATAACTCTAGCTAATTCAGACCATCTGGAGCGCAAAATGTCTCCATGAAACTCGCTCCTTTTCGGTTGAAACTAACATTTCCTATATTAATTTGAAGGCTTTCCGTAAAACGGTCTCTTGTCTCCCGTTTCCCCCGGTGTGGGAGTGGGCTTGCCAGTGCCCGGTGAGTGCCCGCGACTGTCTGGTTTTCATAACTGCGGAGATCAAGTGTTGGGCACTCGGTGGAACGGGCCGTAATGACAGCTCGGGATTATTACATTACGGGTTGGCATGAAATAGATCCGCTTTACACAAATAAAGTACAGCAAAGGCTTATTAAAATGTTTTAATCACACGATATAATTGCTCTGAAGAGAAAACAAATGAGAGCAGTGTTTATAGCACGGTTGGTTTGGTTGGTGAGGGAAATCTCCGCTCCGGAGACTGACAACAGCCGGGAACTAGATAACTATGACGAACTGGAATCATATGTTCTCTGTCACCAAAGACTGTTAGGACCTCAGATGGATGTTTATTCGTTTTCAAATTGTTGTTTGATTTCAATAGATTGATAAAAATCGCATTACAAACACGTGGCCTGTTTGCATAAACAACTAAAGCGAATGCGTGCACAAAGCATATGGTCATTGGTGTAATTTACTGAAATATGCTACACAAATGCTATCAAAAGACGGTATAAAGCCATAAAGTGTTGCCACACAGTGATAAATGGTCGTTTAATTACTTCGATTATTTGCCATCTTTGTCTTCGGAAGTTTTCGTTTTTGTATTATTTTCATGTCAGACTGGTGATTTGCAGACAGGCGAGGCCTATACCTCTAATAGTCAAGGAAACTCGTTTCGTTGTTGTATGATTGTTAGAACACAAATCTTGGTTTGATTGATTCAAGGATGTTTTGCACATGCTTCCTCTTATTAAGACCTGTGATCACTTCACGGAAGCAATATCATCAAATCCAATTTGGTGCGTGCTCGGGTTTCCATAAATGTGGAAGTTTAATGATAATTGTTAACTTTATATATCTATATGTTATATAAAGTTAAATATTTTTGGTACCGATGTTTTGCATTGAATGTGAATTTTCTGTGAATATTAAGTGAAAACTCAAGCACAAAATTAATTTAGGCTATAGTTGAAAGTTAAGTTAGGATTATTTTATTGTATTTTCGTGTAAAAGGTTTACATTTTTTAAAAGTATTATTTATGAATTTATTATTCACTGCCACATTTGTTTTTCACTTACTGGTTGATTGACGCTAATTGTTAAGGGTCTGAAAGTGTGTTAGCGTTCGTTTATGTGCCTGTGTGCGCATGCGTTTGGGTGCGCGTTTGGAGCTGTAGGCTTGTGCCCAAAGTGTAATCATGTCCAGCCGTGCTCCCAGAGTAGGCTCTTTGTCTGCTGTGTACATGTGCATGTGCACAGACATTGTGTGTGTGTGTGTGTGTGTGCGTGTGTGCGTCTGTGTGTGTGTGTGTGTGTTTATAAACAGGGCTGTCTGTCTGTTCCTCAATTCTGAGTGGATGTGACGGCCCCCCTGATGGTTTGTTTTAAGCTGGGTTCTAATTCTGTGCAGTTAGCGTATTTGCACGTGTGTGTGTGTGTGTGTGTGTGTGTGTGTGCGTGTGCGTGTGTGCGTGTGTGTGTGTGTGTGTGCGCCTGCCTTTATGAATCTTTATATATATATATATACTGTATATATTTGTGTGTGTGTTTGCACCAGGGGCACAGGCTGTTGGCTAGCAACATGTGTATGGCTGGTCATGTGTGCGTGTGCGTGCGTGTGCGTGCATGTGCGTGCATGTGCGTGTGTGCGCGCGTGTGCGCGTGTGTGTGTGTGTGTGTGTGTGTGTGTGTGTGTGTCAGCAGCAAGGGTTATTCTGGGCATGGACTGCTGGAGCGGATGCCCTCTCTCTCCCTGCCAAACGTCAAACTCGCACCAGCCTTCCACGGTGACACATTCAGCCCTCACAGTGTTTAAATATATAACTTTATATACACTTAACATACAGTGTTATGAGCGCCACATGCACTATGGGAGGAGTAGAAGAGGAAGAATGGCTCGAGAGAGAGAGGAAGGGGTGTAACAGGCAAGAGTGACAGGCTAGGGCAGGCTAGTGACTCTACAGTGACAAATTATTTTGACCCTCAGATGTCATCAGCTCCATGGTGTCTGTGTGTGTCTGTGTGTGTGTGTGTGTGTGTGTGCGCGTGCACATGGTCACATCTGTTAGCCAAAACCTCTTGCATGTCCTTCTTTCTCCAGGCTGAGAAGTCCAGGGCGTCGCTACAGGGCTGCATGCAGAGTCACTGTTTACGTGCAGGCATGTTCTAATAGGACCACTTTCTGAATGTGTTGTATAAAGCTCCTCAAACCAGTAATGACCATGTCACACGTGTCCAATAATAATAATAATAATTATTATTATTATAATAATAATACATTTGATTTCTATATGCCTTTCATAACACTCAAGGACATCTTACATTGAATATAGGCAAATATACAGCCATAAAAACATCTGATTTACATATTTACATACAGTACATACATACATACACACATAGATACATACAGACATACATACATACATGCACATAGATAAATAGAATGCCATGTTTACAAGAGCAGTACCACATTTCCATATTGCATTATTGTTGGTAATAACATTTGTAATATATAATTATAACATTATATTTATATATAAAACACATTATATGTTTCAAGGACTTTATGTTATTCAGTGTCAGATAGACAGTGTGATGTCCCTGTCCTGAGGACCAGTGTTCTTCTATCACATTGTCTTCACAGTCATTCTAAAGGGAGTGTTATGAGTGGCCAATAACAACAGTCATTGCATGTGCGTTAAAGGCAGGGTCAGTCATTCTCGAATGCTTGCTAGCTTCAAGCTCAAATCAAAACAATATCCCTCACACATTGAAATACATTATGAAGCAATGTGTATACTCTGTACTATACGGCTTTGTTGTTGTGAGTGGTGTTCGCCACTTTGTGTTCCTATTTACGGAGCCAGGGCTGTATTGGATACATTTTGCAACGTGTATGTGACAATAAAAGCACCTTTACCTTTACAATTGCCTTTCACAATTAGATTTGCTGCAGAGCGGCGTCCCGGCTGCGTTTGTCATCTCCCGCTGGCAGACATCACCTGTCTGATTGGATACCGTGTAATCACCTAATAGAGCTTTTATTTCAGAGATGGACCTCACAAGCGCAAGCTACTTTAAAGAGGCTAACTTAGCTAAACGTATTAGTTGTTGAATCCAGTACAATTTTCCTACCTATTTTGCTTCCATGCCTCTCTCTCTCTCTCTCTCTCTCTCTCTCTCTCTCTCTCTCTCTCTCTCTCTCTCTCTCTCTCTCTCGCCACCTCTGTGCTCCGGTATGTATTCTAGGTCTGGACTGTCACGACTGTGGGCTCAAAGCCTGGCACAGCACCCCCACTGCTGCCCACAGTGTGGGAACATTTAATGGCTCATGTGCCACGGCATTCAGCCTTTACTGGCTCCCTCTGCCTCCGCTTGGCTGGCTGGGTAACGAGGGCTGAAGGAGAGAGGAGAGGAGAGACAGAGAGTAGCATCTGTGCCAGGAGGCAGCCTCTTACCACAAGTGTGTTGTGAATTATCTTCGCCCTCTCTCTCTCTCTCTCTCTCTCTCTCTCTCTCTCTCTCTCTTTGCCCTCCCCTTCTCTCCTTCAGCCCATAAGCAGTGTTATCCCCATCTATTCACCCTCTTCCTATCAACGTCATATAGATCTACTGTTCACAATGCGTTCAAGAGGCCCGCTGTGAGCCAGACTCTCTACAATGTACTGTTCATCATCCACTTCTCTTGCTCGGAGAGTGTTAGGTTCAGAACCCCAAAACCTCCTGAGAGAGTCGCGGCCGAAAAGTTTTTAAGGCTTCTAGGTATCTAAGGTCGCAGCTTAGAAGCAGTAATGACATCAATAACACCGCGAAGCAGCCAGGTCCATTCAAGACGTTTATTAAAGAGAGCTCTGACAAGCAAAGAAAAAGTACATTCTTATATGCGGGTCTGTCCCACCTAGTGTGGTGACGTGTTAATAACATACAGTTTGTCTATATGTGAGTACAGATCCTACTTTGGTGCTGGTTGGTTGCTATACAGTACAATGCTATTTACTACCTCAGTCAGCAAGGCCACTCATGCTGTCTAGGCAACAGGACGTCTTACGTCTGTTCTCCTTAAGTACAGGAATGCATTGCTAGCAGTAATATAGGAAATATAACAGGTGACAGATTGAACGATCAGGAGTGACCCTTCCTTTGGACTATATTTGGATTATTATCTATTATCTGCTATCTATTCTGGTTGAGCACCATTTACCAGTATGTGTACGCTATAATCAAAAACAATAGTGGTTAATGCAATGGTACACATGCACTTTAAATGTGACCTAATCTGAAACATAATATGTGACATAAAATAATAGGAATAAATGGTTATTCCAATTTTCCACAACAGAGAACTAGCTCTGTTTGCTGAAAGTGACCTTGACCTCTCCTTTCTACACCCCCCCCCTCTCTCTCTCTATATCTCTCCCTGTGTTTGTCTTGCCCACTCTCCCCCTGGTTGCCAGTGAGTGTGTGCTTAATGGCTGTGGTGAAAAGAAACAACAACACATGCTAATTGATAATGGGTGTCAGACTCTGCATGTGAGAGGGGAGGAGCTCCCTGAAGCTCCTCCCCTCCATCTCTTGTGATTGTCTTCCTGCTGCCCAGTGTGACAGGCCATGACATGAGGCGCTGTCCCGCACAGCTGTGATTCAGTGTGAGGGTCCACTGGGGTTTTGCGGAGTTGGGGATAAATCTCTGGGATTGGGAATTATTATTCCTCCCCGGTGGATGTTGGAGGTTGGGAGGCTATTCTAAAAGTTTTTACAGTGTCAATTGGTAATAACCTGATGTCTCACACACTATGTGTAATTAGATAGTATCCTATTCCTATGGATTAATGAAACTTTTAGTTAATATCGAGTCTAAACAAGCCATACTGTTCGGTTTGATTTAGTTGCTGAATTTCTTTTTTTTTTCATTGTTGTACTGCAACTTTTTTTAAACTTTGCAATATAAGGATATATTATATCTGTCGCATAAAGTATCTCTCCTTATTATGCCAGAATTTACAGGTTGTATGCCAGTAAAGAAGGAAAAGCTGAGGGATTTTTGATTAAACAGAAGAAATGTTTAGTTAACTGTAAATATTAGCTATGTCATTATAAAGAGCATTTCATACAAAGAAACACAAAAATAGAGATACATACAGTATATAAAAAAATGTATTATGATATTAGCACAATTTTCCTCGTTGTCTATATTTATACATGCAAGTAACCCATATTGTAAACTTTTGTGGTGCTACTTGGAAAGATGAAATTATTCATAAATAAAATTAAGGCCTATGGAATATGTAAACATGACTGCAGTCAAATATTTCATAGTCATAATTACAGTAATTTGTAACTTTCCAGTTTATGTTTAACATCAACACACCATGTATTGTGCACCGACGCTGACAAATATGTGCAAATGTTCAATTACTAAAATAGTTCTCTTTCCTAACCAATTTGATGTAAACATCACATCGCATTATTTGCTAATGCCCAGACACTAAATTACAAAAACGCAAAGTGCTAAACTGTCAAAGCATTGCCACATTCAGTGATATATCACTGAATGAAAATGTTTGAGATTAAACTTAAACAATAATTAGGGAAGTACATTTAAACTGTTACTTTATTGCTGACTGTAATATTAATCTTAATCTGTATGTGTTAAATTGTAAATATTTTTGTATCGTAGCCTTTATACAAGGCTGGGTATTATTTTTAGATGGGCTTGATAAATGAATGGTTTCATGTATCTGGATGTGGTCAGGGGAAAAAAGTGAAAATTAGGGGAAAGAGAGAAGCAGTTGAAGGAAAAAAATATTATTTAAAAAAAAATTTGGCTCAGGCGCAAAAGCTTTTAAAACAACATGTGAAAAATCAGCAGTTCTTTAACAGTTAGCTTGTCATTTTTATTTGCCCCTTCAGATGGTGACAGCGGTCGTCTTTCAGGCCGTGCCAACTGGGATTGGCTGCTGGGTGCAGGGCTCTGCCTGGCCACAGTTAGCACTCCTATTATCATCACCGCACACTGTAATTCTCATGTCAATCACAGCCCTGAGCTGTACGGGGCAAGGGGGACATGCTGGTTAGAGAGGCCGCTGGAGGAGGGAAGGGGGGGAGGGTTGGGGTGCAGCAACGCTGAATACTTCCAGGCCCTAATCGGATCCTTCATTCCCATGTTTTGGCATGGATTGACCAGGAATATTACTGGTTCTACAGGGTTGAAATGAGCTGTGGAGGGAGCTCCATGCCGGACATGGTAGGGTTAAGACTAACCTCTCCACAAGGTTAAACTGTCAAGGCTTGGCTGGTCTGGCCTGGCTTGAGTTAGACTCTAGTTGGGCTAATGGGGTATCAGTCAGTGGTATTTGCTAAGACATTTACTATGTCTTACCATGCATAATCATTCTTGCTGTGTTTGGCTTTCTTTGTGATCGATTGTTTTTGTTGTAAAGAGGTGGTGCCCTTATTTTATAAGCATTTTTCCTTTTGTAAAATTGATTTCTGTTTTTCACACCCATTTCTGCTGTTGAGAAATGTCATCACCCTTAATAATACCCTGTGGAAAACAATGTGACACAAATGGACAGTAACGTTAGACGGGCAAAGGCTTATGCCGGGTTAGGTATGAGGAATGTGCTTTTTCTCTGTGGTACATGTGCGTATTGGTTTGAAGTCGGTTCATGTAAGTTGAGGGATACTCCATCTGCTGTACCTTCGGAGGCAAAACTCCGAGTCACTCAACGTCTTTTTAGTCGTACACATTATTCTCATAAAAGTATTTACTCTTCACTGACTGCTTCACTCTCGAGGGACTTTATGGACTCCATAGAGAAGCTATAATTTAAATGCTGCCAAAATGGGAATGCACAAGACAACATGCTATTTCAATCAAAAGTCCAGTCTTAGTCCCGTCATCTTGCCTGCCAAAGTGTGGTCACACACACACACACACACATGCAAGCACACGCACACACATACACACGCACACACACACGCACACACAGATTTCCTGCCAACCTGTGGCTTGTGCTCATGATGCCTTAATGCCTTGCGGTTAGCGCACTATCAGAGCTATGAGAAATGATTTATTAGCGGCTCCTGCCTGTATTTATAGATAATGAACCTCTGTCAGTGTTAATAAAGACATGCATTCCCTGCCTAGCAGCACAGCACCTCTTTAAAGGATTACTGTCACCTCTAAACAACGGCTTCCCTCCGAGCTGGTGTCTGTCGTTGTGTGTGCGTGTGCGTTTGCATGTGTGTACAAGTATGTGTCTGTGTCTATAAACAGTGTTGACGTGGATCACAAGCCAAGATCCCACCAATAAAGAAACCATCTCTATTCCCTGGGATAATCTGCTAGAGAGACATACATACTATAAAATCTCTATATGCTTTTTATAGAACTTTCTATTGGATATAAGGCTTATGTATGCAGTATTTATCTCCATACTGGACGCATATGCAGTTTATTTACGTGAGTGTGTGTGTTTGCGTGTGTGCGTGTGTGTGTGTGTACACGGTAAAGCTGTCAGTATGTTAGCGATGATGAAGCACTGGATGAAAGGGAGATGGAGGGACACATGAGACACTTTGGCAGCTGAGTCTGTTTGTGTGACATCATCTGTCTCCCTCTGGTTCCAATCAGCCCATCTCCCCTTGTTAACGACACCTGATAGATTAATGACTGATAAAGTGTATGAGTGTGTGCGCGTGTGTGTGTGCGTGTGTGTGTGTGTGCGTGTGTGTGCGTGTGTGTGTGTGTGTGTGTGTGTGTGTGTGTGTGTGTGTGTGTGTTGCATAAGGGCCCACTGAGGGCCTGCAATCAGACAGCGCTCAAATTAGCGCTCCAAAACTACATCCTGACTGGGGCTTAAAGTTCTGAAGCACAGGAAAGTCCTTCCAGACAATCACACACACACACACACACACGCACACATACATGCACGCGCGTCCCCGAGCATGCCCACATTTCAACACATGGACCACTTCTACATACACACCCATGCACACATACAAATACTGAAGTGTACAAACACACCTTATTTATTTAGATTAATATATCACACACACAGTTCACAGTATAGGCACACTCGCTCAAAAGCTATAGCCTTCATCCAGTATATTATATCCCATTTGTCTCTTTACTAGCATGGCGAACTTCTGTGAGAAAGAGGGTAGGATGTCATCACTTTTAGCATTTCAATCCATTATTCTGTGAACCTACACACACACACACGCACGCACACGCACACGCACGCACACACACACGCACACACACACACACGTGCACACACACGCATACGCACACACACACACAATATGCAGGCCCTGCTCTAAAATGCTAGGGGTTGTATAAGTAATTTGACCATGTGCATGACCAACCATTCATCACATTGGCCAGAAGGGTCCTGTTCAGATCGTGTGGACTATATTTTCTCATTTTAAACCAGATTATAATTTAATTATGAAATTATAAAAATATATAAAAATGTTATATATGAAGGTTGTGCTGTTACTGTAAATAATAGGGTTAGGGTTAGGGTTCTTTATTGCATTCTGTCTGACTTCTATAAATATACAGTATTCTGTAATATGAAATGTAAGTGATATGTAAATCCTTCAACAAATAAATAGTATACAGTATAGGCACAATGTCTTTATGGTGGATCAGTTCATGTACCATAGAAGGATTTGAACAGGGTTGAGCAAGACAAACTAGACAATAACGGTGTTTGCTTTCTGAGGCGCTCTTTGAGATCTATTGTATGGGAAAACTTGACTGTTAATTGGAATTAGTTTGTTTTAATGGAAGATATATGGTCCAGCTGGTGAGAAGATAACGGGTGTAAGAACTGAACCGTGCAGCATATATGCAATGCGAAGATTACGACGTGCCCATTGTGACATGCATGTTTAAGAAAATATTCAGTCACCTCACCTCAGTGTAAAATAAACCTGTTATACCCGCCCACTACTTATAGTTAATTAATTCTGTCATCCATGTGTTTCATATAAGGCAAAGCCCCTCAGTGCAAGAACGCCTTTGCCACACATGAAGGATTAGCTTTGAGACATTCAGTCAGCAGCTTTGACATTCCCAACCACTACGTTTCAACTACAGGTCCTCTCTGAGAAAGAAATATAAAAGATGGAGTGTGAGGCTCAACATTGAAGTAAAACCCATGTCAATGTCTTCCTTAAAAGTGTGTGTGTGTGTGTGTGTGTGCGCGTGCGTGTGTGTGTGTGTATGTGTGTGTGTGTGGGGGGGGGGGGGGGGGGGCGGGGGTCAGCCTG
>JAODUK010013170.1:9805-28414 GCA_027564635.1 Typhlichthys eigenmanni | reverse complement strand
CTCTCTCTTTCTTTCTCCCTCTCTCTCTCCCTCTCTCTCTCTCTCTCTCTCTCTCTCTCTCCCTCTCTCTCTGGTGTGACAGTATTTAAGTAGGTCGTTGCTTACAGCTGAGCTCTACAGAAAATATGACATGCTATCTGCTCTGTGTGGAAGCTGCCAGCCCATCTTAGGACCCCCACTGTCGCGCAGCGGTGGTTCTCCTCGAGGGGCTTGTGACGTGTTTGTGAGATTATTTTTGAGACTTTTTTGAAATCTTTTTAATTTGTGTTTAATCTAGTTCCATTGTCTTTGTAAAAATGGGCGTTACATTCTCTACATTGCTCAATGCTTCACTGAATACATACTAGGACTGGGTGATATGGACCAATTAAGTAAATATCGATATATCGCCCAGCCCTATTACATACTGTTACTGTGATAGGCCACTATGTTAATATTCAAGAGCAATCTGACCGAAATATCAACCACTTAAATTCATAGTCTGTCAAGAGAGGTTCAGAAATCCATACACGCATGTTCACACTTTAAACAAGGGCATAGGAGTGACTTAAACATTAGGGGGGACACAATTTGGGGGGGACATTTTGAGGGTTAAACACTGTTTATAGAGAGTCGAAGTGACTTCTGCATTATGGAACCCTTGTTTGGAAAAAATATGTATGGTAGTCAACGGTGAGAATAAAATGTATTTTTAGATTCTGTTTGCTTTGTGACACGGAGTACGCATATGATGTTTGACTCTTTAAAAGAAAATTACTCGAGTCAAGAAAGTCTCAGTTTGTCGTGCATTTGTTGAAGTGTAAGACTGAAAATATGTAATTAGTAAGACTACAAACCCCGTGTAGCGTAAGTGTCATGACGTTGTCGCGCCACAATCCTCAAGCTGAAGAGAGCATTGTTTTGGTGAAGTGTGTTGTGCGAGACGAAACAACATTTATTTTCCAAACTAAGGTCCCATAACGCGGAAGTCACTTCGGCTCTGTGTGCGTGTGCACGCGCATATGCATCTGCTTCAGTGCGCACGTGTGTGTGTGAGCGTGCGTGTGTGTGTGTGTGTGTGTGTGCGTGTGTGTGTGTGTGTGTGTGTGTGTCAGATCAGAGGCTCATTACAAACAATCACCGTGGCGACAGATAATCCTTTGATTAAAGGCAGGGTTAGTCATTTTTGAGAACGCTTGCTAACATTATCCCTCCGCGCGTCCGCGGCGACACTCCACACATTGTACACATATATTGTTGGAGCAACAGCAGGGATGGGGAAGGAGAGAGAACATCTCAGGGAAGAGCTCAAATAAATGGATTGAAGGAACGCAGCTAGATGATGACAGAGAGGAGTGGTAGTCCCTGCTTGGCCAGCATTTTATTTGCAGAGCCATGCGTTTGTAGTGACTAGTGTCACTGCAGTGTGTGTGCATGTGCGTGTGTAGTCAGTCTGTACACTGTGCACAGTAATTATACAGTATATCTATGCATTATCCATATCTTTATGTGTGTGCGTGTTGTAGTCATACACAGACAGTTATTCTAACCCCTTAAACGTGCATGGGATGTTAACACTATATAGTATCAGAGACACTATATAGAGGGGACATGTTTTCATGAAACACTAGATATGCCCGTCATATCCTGCCCCTCCCCCCAAACCAAGCCAAGTTAACCTATTTAACCAATCGTGGGGTTGACTGACTAACGCAAGCCAACTGTTTTGCGTGTGCACAAACACACTCCCAAGTTAGCTACCTTGTCATCACAGCTGGCTAAAGCTAACCAAAAAATGATTCATGTTGTGGTTAGAGGTGGCTTTGTGACTGCGATCACGCCGCCAGTCAGCTTTTAAATTGTGCTGCGCGTTTGTGCAATTATGGTAAAAAACCTGTGTTTACCGTACACTCACGTGAAGCTACATTGTACGCCATCACAATATTATGATCTCTAAAGTACAGTAAGGATACACATCATTTCATATGGCTATTAATCTAAACAGGAAGTTATGTGAATATATCTGTAGCCTGACTTTTTAAGATATATTCCATTCAAAAATAGGTTTGCTCAAGTTTCTATATTATAACCTAGTTGCACAGGTTGTCCCTCTGTACTTTAAATACCTCCACATTAAATATGGAGCCTACTGTAGAAGTTTTAACATTAATGGGGGAAAAGGGTAGAAAATATCCTATATATTTATAAGCTATACAATAACGTGCCTATGTCACAATTGAGCAGATCTACAGCAGATATTTTATGATAGGACAAACCTGATAATGTAGGCCTAATCATCTCTCCTTTGTCAAAAACCAAGCCATTCAAACATCATACTATACAGAGTAAACAAAATACAATTATGCTCACCTTTAATAAATAGATTTTCGACTGTGTTATTATTTATTTTTGGCTGTACTTCTACATTTTTGTCTGCGCTCCAAAATGTTTTAACTTACCTTGGGAAAACAGTCAGCGTCGAGCCCTGTAATCCATTAATAATTCCAATGAAATCTCTCTTCTGTCTCGCAGATACGTTCACGCCCTGTACTTGGGCGCCCAGAGCCGTTGGCATGGCGACGGGCCGCGCCGCCACCTCCACTGGCGCCTGATGTTCGAGAGCGCCGACATCACCATGCTCCGCCTGCTGGAGGCCTTCCTCAAGTCGGCCCCGCAGCTGGTGCTGCAGCTCAGCATCATGATCCACGCTAACGCTGTGGTGCCGCTACAAGGTAGAGAGACACAGGCACACAGGGAGAGAGAGAGAGGAGCTAACAGGCTAAGCTAATGTCTCTACAAGGTAGAGAGACACAGGCGCACAGGGAGAGAGAGAGAGAGAGGAGCTAACAGGCTAAGCTAATGCCTTTGCAAGGTAGAGAGACACAGGTGCACACAGAGAGAGAGAGAGAGAGAGAGAGAGAGAGAGAGAGAGAGAGAGAGAGAGAGAGCGAGAGAGAGAGAGAGAGAGGTATGTTCGTTGAACGTTTTGATGATTCGAGCATCTTTCAGTGAAAAAGAACTGTTCCTTTAAATAAAGCTTGCTCACTGCACATGCTCAGAGATTTTAATGTGCAGGACTACAACCAGCCGTGAACGCAGCAGGAGGAGAGCGAAAAGCATCCTGCATTCTCTTACATTAACCCAGAAGATCCGTCTTTGTCTTTTGAAATGGCACGTTGGGACACAACAACAACAACAACAACAACAAGAACAGCGTCGCTTATAGGAGCCGAACTCTTTAAACGCGAATGTTTTCTCCAATGACAAATATTCCCAGCGTTCACGTTGACCATACTCTGCTTATAACGGATCGGGTCGAGTGTTTACATTGCAGCTTTAGAAGGGACTACAAGTTCTGGAAGTATTTTGGGGATGTAATTATACAAATTGGTTTTGTTAATCTCAATTTGAAAATGCGATCTGAAGTAGGACTATTACAAAGTTGATTTGTGATACATTGTTTAGTTCCAGTGGCTTATAAAACACAAGGGGACATGGTTTGACACGGATATTCTGTTACCGATAGCAGTTCATCCATCGGGATATATTTTAAGGTTAAAATGCACAATCTCGTACGGACTTACTTTTACACAATGCTTGACAATGGAGAGACACTTCCATGCAGTTGTACGAAGTCCCACAAGAATGGTTCACGGAAAATAATGAAGATCTACTTTGGAGTATTTGTCATGCTTCATCTCGTGCTTCAGATAGACGCGTCTGTTTCCAAGTCATGCACTAAAAGCTGTTTTTCAGGAAAGTGCATCAATGGGTCGTGCGTCTGCGACCACGGATGGGTGGGTGACCAGTGTCAGCATTGTCAGGGAAGGTTCAAGTAAGTTAAGCCTGACATGTCTTTATTCATGGATGCATGCTGGCTTGTATTGGATATCACTTTGCAGGGCCAATGTGGTTATATTCCGTTACAATAGGCTATCTAGCTTACTGGTCCATTGATTCAGTGTGATATGTTAAAATTACAGGTGTTGGCTACAGATAAATGTAAAAAAATTGTACTAATTGATACAGGCTAGCTTTTAAAGATTAATAGAAGCAACTATTTTCTGTATAAATAGCCTGTAGTGGAGTATTGCATCCTGAACACTCCCTGTGTGTGTGTGTTGTAATATGAGATCCTTTGTTATTTGTTATATGCACTTTTTAGCCCATGTGTGTGTGAATGTGTGTGGCCTATGGAAAATGTTTTTCACATTTGTTTCACCTGCAATGTTGGTGTGCTGTGACATCTAGTGGTAGAAAGTCATATAGAAGGAATAAAGGGAATATGGACGGGTCTCGACGTGACTCGAACTCTCGGACCATGTCTGGGTGTGTAGGCACTCTGCTTGGCGTGGATACACCCAGTGATTTCACGTTGTAGTACACTGGTGTATCCAGACAAACAATTCACTTGGTGAATATGGTCTGGACATGCTCCATTGAGAAGTGTTTGCAAACTTTGCATCCTATGGGCGTGGACCTCTGGTTAGCTCAGAGACTATTGGACAGCCTTTTACCAGTTTGTGTTGCTACAACTGTTCGTATTGAAATACACACTTGACTTCAGCGTCATCACACTTCCAGAGCATAATCTCAGTGAACATTGAGCTGAGAGCAAGAGTCGGAAGGAGCCAGGTCAGCATTCTCTTAAGATAGAACTACACCGCAGCCATTTTAGCTCGTGTGCTTGGGAGCGACTGCTTATCAACAGAAATTGCCAGGTCGCTGGTTGACTCTTTGGTGTAGCCGCTGGACCGACTGCTCCTATCAACCGAAACCCAACGCTCTATCAACCTTTTCTAGCGATTCAAATTTTGAGTCGGCAGCAAGAGGTGAAGTAAATTGCTAGCGTTTACACCAATCAGAATCTAGGTAAAGGCTTTTCAGGCTTTCTTGCAGAGTAATATCAATCTATAAAACATACAAACCAGTGAGAACATATATTATTTTCAGCAGCCCTGTTTACTTTTCAACTTCCAAATCACGGCATGGATATGCGTTGTGTTGCCCGCCTGTTTATGTTTCCTATGACACCTTCGTCTTATCTTCATTTAATTTTGAATTAACAAAAGGCATAGAAAGGCCTACATTTGATAACGCAAGCACTAGGCTACTAGATTTTGGTGTCAGTGTTGTGGTTCGCTCTTTACTAGCTATCAGTAATAGTCCCGCAACTTCCTTGTTGCTGTTTTCTGGGTTGTCCACTCAGACTCAGAAGGTAGCTGAAAGAGCGTCCTCGCAGGAGTGTGCGATTAATCGCAACGACAGAAATGGTAATTAGGTCATTTGAAGACGCCCATTCGCTAATCCACGCCTTGGTGTAGTTCTAGTTTTAGGGCTGGCATCCACCCAGAAACCAAGAAAACTATCAAGACAAGTTATAGCCTAATGCTTTTATCTCCATTTCAAATGCAACTAAATCACTTGTTTTCTTAATAGAAACTTACCAGAAAAAATACCAAATATATTTTTGGGAACAAATCCAGTTAAATTGAGAAATTACATCAATATTTGAAGCACCACTTGTGATTTATACACATTTGTCCAAAGTAGCAATAATATTGAGCAATAATATTGATTTACCGACGGGTTTAGTCGACCTTTACAATGTACTAGAACGAAGAGGCATGTAGTGAAAAGATTGCTGGTATAAGTCATATATTTTAAAACTCCATTAGCTACGGCACTGACAGATATCCGTTTCAGTAACAGCTCACAATCAATTATTCCACACAATGCTGGTACTTAGTAAATACAGAATTACTCTTCAACTGACCATATCCACAAAGGAACCACTGTTACATACAGTAGCTCTGCTCTTCATTGGTAAGGAAGGTGTCACAGTAGCATACATTACTGTGCAGAGATGCGTTCAAATTCGTCAAACTGAGGTGAACGTACGTGACGAACAGGTTTGTTTTGAACTTTAAAGGTATAATGTTTTGCCTAATTTCTTGTTCAGTATCTGTCTGTGTTTGCCGAGAACTATCTCTTCAGACAGTTTGTGTGTGTATTAAAACAGTTTATCCGAACTCTTTGAATATGTTCGCAAATGTTCACCATTGTTTGCCAATTTGAACTCACCTCTGGTATTCAATACCAGTATTATCAATATTATCAGTCAATAAAGTAACGCTTCAGTTTTAGAAAATAATGATATGGGCAACAACACCTCAAGTGTCACTCCACTTCTGTGTGAACCCTCTGGGGAAGGTGTAAGGGATTAATATGGGAGCATGTAGAGTAGATATAGGCTATCCTCCTCGCGATATGCACCTCTCAGAGCCAGCAGATAGAAGCAAAATGTGCTTGGTTTAGATAGGACATTATAGATATGAAGAAAGTGTTGGAGAGCTCTGGGAAGGATTGGGACATGAGCTCAAACCCAGGTCTTCCAGGACGCTGAGGCCCATAAGGTCACAGAGAGAGCTTGCGCCACAGCTCCAGACCTGGATGGCAGGTCTAATGCTGAGGTGTTTGAGATAACCGCCTAATGACGCATCTCAGTGTGAAGGTAAGCCGTGCCGTATCGTAAGCTGCAAGAGCTGCCGCTGATGTCAGCAGGCGCACATGGAACATAGTGTATGAACCCATCTTAAGGCAGGTATCTGCTGTCTTGCCCAACCAGGTCAGGTCAGGTGTGAAACACTGGGCATGTGCACAGTAAGCACTGCTATAGAACATGTTTTTACAGTCCTTAAAAAAAAACACATTTTCTGTAAGATTTAGAAGACTTCAAAGCTAGAGGTATGATAAAAAAAAAAGTAAAAATAAACCACATTTCATATTTCTTTTATGGGTTGCAATTACTTATTTATTAGAAATAGCGAGCTATGTGTGTTTTACGACCTGTAGTGTAAATGTGGCTACGCTGTACTGTAGGCTATATCTTAACACAGGCAAAGTAAAAACTCTTGGAAATAGACTAAAACCAAGCACACTGCGACCAGAACAACCTTGCCTTTTCCATATCCCTCACACTGTACAGTACAATTATCACTAGGCCTGAGAGTGGAATCCTCAATTGATGCAATTTCATGGCTTACCTCACCATACGTGATTCCACCACAAATGGCTTCCAATCAATCAGTGTTATCGTCAATTATATTAATGACTGCTGTGCAATAAGCTCTCGTTGTGCACTGACTCACTCATGTATAAAAAGCTGTATTTTTCCTAGCTTTGTACACTCGCGTATTCACTCTGCTTCACGATGGAAACACTAGTGTTAGAAGGTCATTTTGTCAACGTACAATTTAAATGTCACCAAACAGCCCCTTATTGCCTACTTTCAGTTTCAATCCGATGCAGTGCTTATTACTGGGATATGAAAGATGTGCCAAAAAGGCACAGATGTTTTTCCTTGTCTGTTTTGTCCGAATTCTATGGGGAGTTGCGTTAATCCTTTTTGTCTGTCATTCTAAGTGAGCAAGTGCAACACTTGAGGTTGCTTTGATATGAACAATCACTGATCAAACATTTCAAGTCATTATCTCCCAGCTGGAAGGGGATGCTGTCTGGGGCTAATTGATGTTTTAGGAGTGGGGAGGAGGGGGGTGTTGTTGTTGCTGTTGTCTTTCAAGCTATCGTACTGATGTGCTGTGTTTAGAGATTATCCTTGTGCTACACCCGTATCTGTCTGGGTCGTAAGACTCAAAGCCTGACCATTTGCATCAGTAGGATCTGATTCCACTTTGATTGTAGTTTATAGTAAATCGTTAATCTGTTTATTTTTGATTGCCATTTTAAAATATACCATTGATTTTATGGTTGCTTTTCTGCTATTTATTATTGATTCTTGCTACATTTTTATTTATATATATATATATATATATATATATGCACGCACGCACGCACACACACACAACCACACAGTAATTCAGATTATATATTCAGATGGAACATCAGGTATTTGACAGGATGAGGTAATATAAATATTTATTTTGTCTCTATGCCATTAATCAATTCTTTGAATAGAGTTTGTATATGGCAAGCTGTTTTGACATTTTCTCTGAGACTTACTAGTATTATTAGATACTAGTATCTATCTATTTATTAGATACTATTATCTATTTTTAGATACTAGCTAACTACACAAGCTATCTCGAAAACAATAAGCACTAGTAATATTGAAAACAGGTTATACATTAGCTGCTAATATTTGACTATGTGGATCTCGCAGACTTTAATTTTTTTTTTTGTTTCAACAATTTCAACAGCAACAATTTGATAATTAACTAAATGAAAAGAAAAAACTTAAATAATAATCAAAATTTGAATGAAATGTTATGCAAATATTTCACCATGTATGTAAAACTAATTATTTGGAGATTTATTATGAGGAATTTATTCATTAATTAAAATTTTTTACAAACTCACATAGGTAGTAACTAGTTCCCAAATATATAGAGAAATAAGACATTGCCATGGCAACCTCCACTCTCCAGTGATCAGTGTGATTGTATGGTTGAGAATTGAATAGACACGTAACGCTTGTTCAGTCAAACAAAGTAATGTAAAATATTTTCAGTCCTTTTGCCATAAATCAAATTGTCATGTTTTGCATAGAATACGACTTGGTGGCAAGCATATCATTATAATTAAATAGCTACCTTTTTTATCGCAGGTGGCCTTGTTTCATACATATGCATCACAGAAGCCTGTTACTTTAGCAAAATTAAGTACTGTAAAATCAAAAGATAAAACGCTTTAACAATATACCAGCGATACCAGCAATCAGAAATCCAGCTTTTGACCCGAAAACAGATAACATGAAACCCAGATCCTCAAGGACAACAGCATTAGTGTTGTAGCAATGTAGATAAGGAGAGACAGAAAGATCGAGAGATAAATAGACAGAAGCCTGTTTGACCTCTGTATTTCGTTAGTCAGAAGGGAGGCGCCTCTTACATCAGTCGCTGGATAGTTTATGTGTTTGTGTCTGTTTATGTGTTTGAGCCCTTCGCGATGTGCAGTGATGACAACGCTTATGTGAATGAAAGTCTCCACAGTGCTACAGTATACTCAGTTTGTCTGTGTGTGTGCATGTGGGGGTGTGTGTGTGTGTGTGTGTGTGTGTGTGTGTGTGTGTGTGCCTGCAGAGGGGGAGCATCAGATGGCCATCTGTCCAGTATGAGTTAATCCTGACATGATGAGAGAGAAAGCCAGAACAGCACACTTGCACACACACACACATTTGGATTGGTTTGCCTGTGTTTTTCTCTGAGGGTGTGATGATTCCAAACAGACAGGCATGTCTAAACATCACAATGGTACCATGAGACTTTTCATGAGTCTGTCTCTGCCCTACTCAACTCAACTTCATAAATGCTTATAAGTGCGGGTTTAAAGGCAGGGTCAGTCATTTTCGAGCTCAAATCAAAACAATATTCCTTTGCGTGGTACTTGTAGAATAAAAAATTCAGAATCTTCACCACAATTACACTTTACATATCTATTCCAGGTGAGTGTACATGGTAGAAAAGTTTAGCAGTGTACGCAAATCAAATGTTTTTCTAATGTAAAACATTTGTCCATTGTTGATGCAAGTAAATTTGATAAATCATCATCACTTAAATCATGTAATTATTTTATATTACTGGCTGAAAGAACTGTGATTCTGATTTAACAAGTGTTGAAAAAGAAGTGATTCAGTACCTTATATTTGATGTTTTTCACTTTTGCATTGAGCTAAGCAAAGGTCATCTCTTTGTCTCATAATGATGATGTCACAGGCTCTCAGTCATGTCCTGCAAAGGCTGTGAATCAATAATAATTTAGCCCTGCACCTACAGTCTAGACCATGTACACGCACACACACAGTTTTATCCTTGACATTTGACCTTAAACTCAATTTTAAGTGCTTTTATCACAGTAGTGGCCGTGTGTGTGTGTGCGTGCACCTGTGTGTGTGACAGGAGCGAAAGAGCGATATAAATGTGTGGGCTGGAATGTTGGCTGTGTAGCTATTTGGATCACTGTTATTTCCTTTGCAGGGAGAATCTTTCTAATTTCTCTCACTTGCATCTCTTCCTCATTCTGTCCATCTATGAGAGAGAGAGAGAGAGAGAGAGAGAGCGAGAGAGAGAGAGAGAGATGCATGTCTTCTATTACTTCCACATGTCTCTCTATCTCTCTCATGAGTGCCATGACTTATTCACTGTAGTGAAAAATCGAGTTGCGTTCAGTCAAGTGGTGTTCAATACGCCGTGCGCCACGATTTAAAACAGCATTCAATTAATGTGTTGGGCAAAATAGTGTGATGCGGTTTACAAAATCGGACCAGAGAAGGGCTCTGTCTGTGCTCTATGACCATTAAATGACCCCCAACCTGTGATTTCAAATTGAACTAGGGATGCCCTGGCCAGAACTAGCCTGGCCATCCCGGGCCTCAGCGTAATTCGAACACAGTGTATACCTGTATAAGCTTCACCTGTTCACCTACACAGTAAATCATGGAGTCTATAGGTGGCTTCAGTGCTGTGTTTCCTGATGGACTGACCACCTCTGTGTGATGTAAGACTGTACAGTGCCAGAGGATCTCACCATAGGCAATGTGGGTGGTGGGGGGGGGGGGGGGGGGGGGGGGGGGGGGGGGGGGGGGGGGGGGGGGGTGTGGGTGGGGGCCCCCCCCCCCCCCCCCCCCCCCACGACCACTTTGCGGTTGCCATCTTTGCAATGCCTGACTCCGTCTGTAACGAATTAGTTAAATAAAAGTTCACCTATAGTACAATTGGAAAAATATTCTATATATTTTGCACCAGGCAGCAAACTTGTTTATTTCGTGGGCATTTTAACATGGGGGTCCATGGGGATTGACTCGCTTTTAGAGTCAGCCCCAAGTGGCCATTAGAGGAACAGCATATTTTTGACTAATTGACATGATTGGATTCATTATTCAGCACCAGAGTTCGCTGATTCATTGTCACACCTAGTCACTAGATTACACAAACAAACAGTAGGAAGAATAAGCGTTGTATTAACTCGTAAGAAAAATTAAACAGACATTTATGTGTGTGTGTGTGTGTGTTTGTAAAGATGGTTGTCTGTTGGTGCTCTCATTGGGTGTTTGGGATTTACCCAGCATCTCTTATAAATATGTTGATTTGTTTTTCTTCTGTGTTCAACATGCTATTATTGTTTCTCACTTGACGGCATTGTACACATCACACCCAATAAAGGCGTTTACTTCCCTACATGTCAGGCAGTAAAATAAAATATAAAATAAATGAGTAATGTGTGTGTGTACGTGTGTGTGTGTGTGCGTGAGCGTGTATACATACCTCACACACACGCACAATCATTTTGGCTTTCATGAAAAGAGGTCTGTGTTTAAGTTCTTTATCACTCAGGTTTGTGGAGCCTTCAGGCTCTCAATGTGGTAAGCTGTATTTTACTGTCTGTTATATGCTATAAAGTAAGCGTCACCATGAATCATGCATTTAACTCCATGTAAATGCTCAAATTATTAACAGCAGTGACATCAGTGTGTGTGTCTGTGTGTGTGTGGGTGTGTGCGTGTGTGTGTGTGTTTGTGTGTGTGGGTGGGTGGGGGGGGTAGTTTAACTCTTAATTGAGTCCGGGTGTCTACTACATGTCTGTAGTCTGTTTTGATTTGATCTTGAATTTAGCATGCGTTCTTTACCCTGCCTTTAAGTATGGGTGTCACCATTTGCTGTGGAGGCTGATGTAAACAGCGCCCAGACAGCTAAATCTACGGTAGGCCTACTATGCATGGCCTGAAACAAAGTACATTTAGCCCAAAACCGTTCACTGCAGAAATACCTCAGATTGATTGTAGGTATGGGAATTTACATAATATACTCAAACTACCCATTAATGGACCTCCCCATTTACTTGCATGGAATACTTGGTCGTTCTGGTTTGTATAAAGGGTGAAAATATCCCCCATCATTTTAATCAAATGTGTCCGTTGAACCCTCTCTCTTAAATCATATTCTCTCTTGGCATTCTTAGACTTCACTACGCATTTTATGATTCATTTAATACCAGCACCTTGCCATGCTGAGATGAAATGCCAGGCGCATCAAGGTAAGCCAAAGTAAGAGGGTAATTGCTTTTACAAGCCCCGGATAAACTAAAGCACTTGTTTTTGCCAAAGATACTTGGATGAAAGCATGTTTATTTCAAAAGGATTCTGCGTACGCAAGCTGTAGCTTTAATTTTAATTTGTTAATTTCATTGCCGAGTTGAATACCTGCACTCTGACAATGAATTTGTTGGTCAAATGAGCCAGAGCACACATTCTGAATGACAAGTATTTGGCACTGGTGTGTGACAGTGAGTTACAAGGATGTCTGACCAGACCAGCTCCTCAGCTGGCAGTAGTTACGTGGTTACTGTGGTAAAAGTGGTAACAGCTATGGGTAATAGTGGTTATGTTAACATTACAGGGTTAGGACTCTCAGACAGTTGGGGTGAAAGTAGATTGAACTTTTATTCACACAGGAGGACAAATGTATTCTAATTTCTACAAACAAAAGCATACAAATCATACTGAAACAAATTAAAACTATTGTACATTCACTAAAGCCTTACCACAAATGTGTCTATATGGCCATCCAAGGAAAGCTCACATACTGTTGGTACTGTGTAGGTATAGGACATCTTGTGCATCACACTACTTTGAAATTTGTTGTCACATAGGAATCTTCAATTGAGACTGTCAGCCAGAGAAAATAATGATAATATTCAAGATAGAGTAGGCCTAGAAACTATTAGTTAAATACTGTACAGTACAAACAAATGTCAAAGTTCCACTTTACTACTCATGTAATCTTTTGTGTGGTTAATGTGGTGTTATGGATGTTTCTACCAATAAAGGAATGCTATAAATTAAGATACTTAATATATCTTTATGCAAACAAATCAGGGTCAGTCAGGGAATATGATCCAGAAAATCCCATCTTAACTTTTAGTATAATCAAAAAGTTAATGACTTGTTTATAGAGCTAGATCTCAAAACATTGGCCCATGGACCTCATCTTGCCTTGCAAGAGCTGACAGCATCTGGCTGATCTTTTGAATTGTAATGATTTTTATGTGCCTTTACCATCCAAATGTTTTATGTGTTTACATAAATGAAACAAATGTAGCACGTACTATAGCACTGGCATATTTGAAACCCCTGATTCTTTTGGATTTTCCTTTTTTGGGATGTTTTGGTGTCTGCCGATTTGTGTAGGAATGTATGCAGAGTTGTGAAGGCCAGTGTTGGGTGTGGTGCGTGTGTGTGTGTGTGTGTGCGTGCGTGTGTGTGTGTTTGACTGCAGAGAACAGAACATTATCCCATAATACGACTGGGAGGAGGCTGACAACACGAGGCTAGTGATTTCAGTCGGCATGGCAACGCCGTTGCAGTTCTCTTATACACAATGGCGTCTTAATGCAGACCACATGTGATGGGGCCCACTAGAGGAATGGTTGACACACACGCACACACACACACACACACACATCTCTTTTGGCCATAGGGCATAGTATATAATCAGTCTGTGGTTTGCTGGGCTGCAAACTGCACTGTAATTACACAGTGGACCTGTTGTGTCAATCTGTAATAAAGGCTCTGTTTCTGTGTGTGCGCACACACACACACACACACACACACACACAACATCCTACCCCTGTGTTTTGGATGACAAGCAAACATGTCTTGTCAAGCCATTATGAGGACAGAGAGCCAAGCATATCTGCTGTATACTATTATTCCGCTGTCAGCCAAGTTAGCTTTAGCTAAGATAAGATAAGATAAAATACGATACACCTTTATTAATCGCCCGTAGGGGAGATTTTCAGGTTTAGGTTAGCTTTAGCAAGCTTCAGGTTACAGTAGCTTTTGTTAGTTTCAGTTTAAAATTAAAAATCCAAGATAATACCGTTGTGATCGAAATGTATTGCTTAATATCCTACAAGAAAATGTAATTTACGTTTGGCAAATGTGTTAGATAATGAAAATGTATAGCCTCATAAAATAGAGTTACAGTATATTTGGGGACAAACGATGCATTGTATTTAGCCTAATTGGCTTTCAGTGTGTAATTGTGACATTTATCATGCTATTAAATCAATATAATATTAGATGAGTTAAACATTATTACAGAGATTAGTCTTTTCTCATTCATACGCTAATACATTTTATAGGCAGAAGATTAGGATATTTGGACCACCCGAGGTCTTTAATTTCACAGTTTAAGATGAATTTATTAGCAATCACTGGATCTGTTTCATATTGTCACAATACACTAGCCATCTTGTGTGACATGGTTTATAGTGTATAAAACAATGGAAATGGTTGGAGCTGTTAAAATAGGCAGGACATCATGTTTCCTAATATATTCAGATGCTTATGATTGGTTATGTGAATACACACCAGGATGTCATTCCACCTGCATTCGTATATGCTTGGCATCTATTATGTGTGTGTGTGTGTATATGTGTGTGCGTACGTGCGTGCGTGTGTGTGTGGGTGTGTATGTGTGGGGGGAGGAGGGGGGAGGGGGGTTCATCCCTTCTCTGTGTTGTTTCAATTAGCTTTCTCTTGACCTTGTTTGAGGTGCCCAGCCTGTATTGTGTGTGTATCTGTGTCAGAGAGAGCGAGCAGGAGAGAGAGAGAAAAAGAGAACTTGAATTATTCTCTGGGTGTAAAAGCTATTGGGCTGTGACTGTACTGGTGGGTGATATAGACCCGGTAACATCAATCTCTCTCTCTCTCTCTCTCTCTTTCTCTCTCTCTTTCTCTCTCTCTCTCTCTCTCTCTTTCTCTTGCGCACGCGCTCTCTCTCACACGCACACGCACACACACACACCTACACCCACACACCCACACACACACACCTACACACACACACAGACACACGATTCCCAAGATGAAGGGTTTTTCTTGTTTTGTTTTTTAGGATATCTACAGAGAAGGTCAAGGTTATTCAATTGTTGGTCATTCATCTCCTCTTTCTGCTCTCCCTAGACACGTGCATGCACACACACGTGCGTGTGTACACACACACACACACACACACTTTATTAGGTTGACTGGTCATCTATCACTGTCCCATGTTGTGCAGCTATCCTGCACTAAATGTTTGTGTGTGTGTGCGTGTCTGTGTGTGTGTGTCTGTGTCTTGTGTCACCCTTGAGTCACTGTTACATTCTCTAATAATTCAAGGGAACATGTTTTAACATAATGTGAACATACAGTAAACACTACGAGCTGCTATTACAGTATTGTCAAATTGTTGTAGCCTGTATAACACCATTGGAAAAAAATGTAACCACTACTGTGCATGTCATTTACTTCAAGATGCTCGGCTTAAAAACAGTTACCAGTTAGGTCCCAAAGGCTAAACTATAATTTAGGAGACTTGTGATAATTACTACTGAAATACCAAGCTGGTGATCTGGACAAGCTAATATTTATAATATTATGTGCTGTGTTAGGATTACAGACTGTTGTATGCATGTATTGTGCACACTAATATCCACTCTAGTGTGTCACATGTGGCTTTGTGTGTGCGTCAGAATTACTCTACCAGCAGTGATGTCACTCTCAGCTGACTACACACTGTCACTGCAAGTCTTTGTTTGCGCGTGTGTGTGCGTCCCGCGTGCGCGTGCGTGCGTATGCGCGCTCGCGTGTGTTGTTTTTGTCATTTTGTGTTCACACACCCATACACTGTGGTGTTTGCTAACTGGTGGGCTCAGCATGTGCTAAAGGTGTTGTTGTTGTTGTTGTCGTAGAGATCTGGGGAACAGGCCAACACAGCATGGCGACAATACAGACATCCTGTTTAGGTTCTTCGCATGCTTCAGAAATGACTCAGGGGTCAGGGCTAACTTTAAAGCTATGCTGCATGAAACGTTAACCTCTGTCTAGAGCAGCGGCTTTCAAAATGTGGGTCGGGTCCCTGAGTAAGAGTGAGTGGGTCGTGAAAGCGGCCATTGGTTGAATGAAGAATATAAATGAAAAGCTCTTCCACGTTTTACTATCGTGTTGTTCCACTCATTGGTTGTTAAGTAAGCTTGGGGCAAGATAGCCTACTTGTTCCTGAGTGGATGACGTGCTACGAGTAGTGAGGTCGATTCATTGACTTCACACTCCATTGTATTTGTTTAATTAATTACACTTACCTGACAATAATTAAAGCCAAAACAAAATGCTAACGTAGGCCACTGCAAAATATATAAACAAGCTATTCATATAGAATTAAAAAGGAAATGAATCAATATCATCATAAGAATAAGAATAATACAATATTTTTCAAAACGACATTCGGTGACAGTCCAAGGCATTCTCAGGATGCAAACAGAATACACATGGCTTACTAGCATATTTCCTCTCTTTTCCCGCTGGGAAACTGCCTGCCAAGACTATCCGCTCATCACTAGTTTGATGAAATGATCACAGGACAGGACACAAAGCACAAAATTCCAGGATTATTCTAGAAGGCAGTACAGGTCATCCACACTGGTAAACATCGGTTAACCTGACATGACAGATGAATTGTTGTCACAACTCATCTGGGAAACCGTACATTGAAACTGTTTGTAAAGGGCCAAAAAATACAAAAAAATACTTGCCAGTTGATTGGATGAACCATCTGGTCGTTTTCGCTGTCAACACACCTCAACCACGCCCGTATAGCTATCAACTTTAGATTGGAAAAGTTCAGTTGCTACTCGGACACGTTCAAAATGATTCAGTGCTTTCCAGACTGATTCTCAATGCGAAATTAAACTGAAGGTAGACATTGGTTACGCCGTGCTCAAATCATTTTAGACGTGCTTGACAGCATGTGGCATTTAAGTCAGGTCCTGCAGCAGACTATAGTTCAGGTCGCCACGGGGGTCCTGACTTAGGGGCGGCAGGGGGGCAGTGTGTAGAGCGGGGCAACAGGTGAACGAGAAGGCGTTGGTTCGAACCCCGCTAACTCCTCACTCTCAAGTGTCGAGGTGTTCCTGAGCAAGACACCTAAGCCTAACTGCCCCCGATGGTCAGCGGTCGGTGAATGTGTGTATGAACAGGTGAATGTAAGACTACTGTAAAGTGCTTTGAGTGGCGGGAAGGAAAGAAAGATAGATAGATAGATAGATAGATAGATAGATAGATAGATAGATAGATACAGTGGAGTGGTAGTAGCAGTATTGCTGTGGGTCTGCATGCAACACATATATTCATTATGACACTAAATGAAAATGACATATTTTATTATTTTTACATCACACTCTCTCTCTCTCTCTCTCTCTCTCTCTCTCTCTCTCTCTCTCTCTCTCTCACTCTCTCTCTCTCTCTCTCCACTCACTCCATCTCTTTTAATTAAATCCATTTGTCCGTCCGCTTGTCTGTCTGTAATGCGTCGGTCTGTACAGCATCAATTATTTACCTGGAGCAGATGAATATTTCAGCGCTGGCTCTCTGGACTCTTTCCTCCATGCATGCGTACCTTTAGCTCACCCCTCTGCCATCTCTTTAGCTCATCGTCTGTCTAAGCGCGTGTGTCTGTGGCCCTCCATGCCACTAACTGACTGATCTCTGGTTATCACTCATAGGCTGGTGTGTGTGTGTGTGCGTGTGTGCGTGCATATCTATTTCTGTCTGGCTTTTTTGGGGATTGATGGGAGAAGCGTTTGAAGTGCTCTGCTTGTTTGGGCTACAAGTTCATTCCAGCCAGTTTCTCATTAACAATGCATGGGATAGCCTTCTCACATAGACTTCTCCCATGTTTTAGTAGGCCGGCTGCATGTGCTTGTTGTTGCCCTCTTCACTGTTGGAGAGAAATCCTCACAGAGCGTCAGACATGACAAGTCAGAGTCAGAGTCATTGTCAGAGTCATTGTCAGAGTTTTAGAGTCAGGGTTAGAGTCAGTTATAGTCAGAGTTAGTCAAAGTTAGAGTCAGAGTTAGAGTCAGTTATAGTCAGAATTATAGTCAGAGTTAGAGTCAGTTATAGTCAGAGTTAGAGTCAGAGTTAGAGTCAGTTATAGTCAGAGTTTGAGTCAGTTATAGTCAGAGTTTGAGTCAGAGTTTGAGTCAGAGTTTGAGTCAGAGTTAGAGTCAGTTATAGTCAGAGTTAGAGTCAGAGTTAGTCAGTTATAGTCAGTTAGAGTCAGTTATAGTCAGAGTTTGAGTCAGAGTTAGAGTCAGTTATAGTCAGAGTTAGAGTCAGTTAGATTCAGAGTTAGTCAGAGTCAGAGTTAGAGTCAGTTAGATTCAGAGTTAGTTAGAGTCAGTTATAGTCAGAGTTAGAGTCAGAGTTAGAGTCAGTTATAGTTAGAGTCAGAGTTTGAGTCAGAGTTTGAGTCAGAGTTAGAGTCAGTTATAGTCAGAGTTAGAGTCAGTTAGATTCAGAGTTAGTCAGAGTTAGAGTCAGAGTTAGAGTCAGTTATATTCAGAGTTAGTCAGAGTTAGAGTCAGTTATAGTCAGAGTTAGAGTCAGAGTTTGAGTCAGTTATAGTCAGAGTTAGAGTCAGAGTCAGTTATAGTCAGAGTTAGAGTCAGAGTTTGAGTCAGAGTTTGAGTCAGAGTTAGAGTCAGTTAGATGCAGAGTTAGTCA
Organism: Typhlichthys eigenmanni; assembly: GCA_027564635.1. Classification (NCBI taxonomy): domain Eukaryota; kingdom Metazoa; phylum Chordata; class Actinopteri; order Percopsiformes; family Amblyopsidae; genus Typhlichthys; species Typhlichthys eigenmanni. The sequence continues at coordinate 9,870 of JAODUK010013170.1, read as the reverse complement.
GAGTTAGAGTCAGTTAGATTCAGAGTTAGTCAGAGTTCCCTTTAAAACATTATGTCTCAAATTTG
>JAODUK010013160.1:11954-28415 GCA_027564635.1 Typhlichthys eigenmanni | reverse complement strand
TGGTGCCCCGTTTAATAATATTAATAATATTAATATTAATAATAATAATTACATGTACATGACCCGATAACCCTACAGGTGTGCAAACAATATTAATTTCTGTAATTAAAAAAATAAGACAAAATGACTAAATGAAACTCCGCTACCACATACAAATCCTGAAATCTAAATTAAATACATTAATGACTTCAAGCAAAAAATGACATAAATTGTTAGCCTACCATTCATAATATCCAATCCATTGCATCCTTGCCTTTCCCCCATAGCATTATCCCTATTATTAGTATCTCCAATCTATACTTATATTCCCTAAATCAATGTGCAATTATTTTCTTTCATGGGCTATTTAAATAATTTATTAGCAAATGATTAAAACTACTCATCTGAAAAAAAAGATTTAAAGCTCTCTTTTATCACATGAAACCCCTCTCATCAAAACAGTCTTAATCTATATGCAAACAATACAGTGTTACATAATAATAATAATAATAATAATAATAATAATAATAATAATACAAATCCATGCTGGAGATTGTTATTAGGCTGCAGTATTGAAGGCAAGGCACATTATATAGCACATTTAATAGACAAGGCAGACTCAATATGCATAACATAAAATAACTAATCAAAATGTTTTACGGCATTGCATAGAACATCTATGCAAAAGCCAATGCAGTTAACATTATCATATCCCAACTTGCAATGATCTCAATAAGATACCGGAGGCTGGTTCTCTTTCTTATTATCTGAACATACAGTTCACCAGTTTGAATCTCTGCAGGGCCAGTGGAACCAAACAAACTTAACTTAAATAAAAACATAACGTTTTGTACTCCAGGCTATCATTAAGATAAAATAAGTAGCCTTCACTGGTGCATTAAAACTGAATGTTGTAAGCAATTCTGCAGTGAATCACACTGCATAGCATAAGTGACCTAAATCTGATATGAAATAAAGGACGGCATTCGGCACAAACATTTCGTAAACAAGTTCAGGGTTGATATCCACCTGCGCTATATAGTCTCTCATTAAGTACTTAGCTGCTGAGTACACAGCAAGTGTTAAGCAGGCATCATTAATAAATAGCTTGGGTCAGCATACATAATGTAGCTTTACATTTTAAATTGCAGCAGAACAAAATACTCTAATAAGCATGATTATTACAGCTTCTCTGGGATGGCGAACGGCTCATGGGTGCTTAGGGGCACTTGAGCTGGCCCTGTAAAGAGCCAAGCAACTGCTTAGCAACCTCTGAAAATTATCTTCTTGTGATTTATTTTTATATGATTCTAAGATACAGAGTTCTAACAGCAGGTCTATGGACCTCTATATATACACTACTATACTAAACAATGGCCGAGACTCTCCTTCACCACCCCTCAAATGCTCTTTTTTGGCTCATATTTCAAGTAGACATAACAAACATAACAAAAGACTAGAGCTCAACGTAACTCACCAGTCACACATTCAGAGCCATGCTACGGCCTGGGTTTGAGACATCAATTTAAAAACAATACTGTGATAAATATGTTTAAGACCTTTAACATAAACGTGATAGGCCACATTATCAGGACACAAACAGAACACAATTAAATACATCTGAATCACAGTGGAAATAATAAAAATGTGTGTTATGATACGGGGCGGAGGGAGGACGAAGACCCAGGCGCGGAACACAGAGGCAGTAGACAACAGATAAAAGTAAAGGAGATTTATTAAAACAGTCAGGTGAGGATACAACCGCTGGTGAGGGCTGTAGCGTTGAGGTCGCTGGTGGCGAGGAGCAGCGTTGTGATCGCTGGTGGCGAGGAGCAGCGTTGTGATCGCTGGTGGCGAGGAGCAGCGCTGTGATCGCTGGTGGCGAAGGGCAGCGTTGTGATCGCTGGTGGCGAAGGGCAGCGTTGTGATCGCTGGAGGCGAAGAGCAGCGTTGTGATCGCTGGTGGCGAAGGGCAGCGTTGTGATCGCTGGTGGCGAGGAGCAGCGTTGTGATCGCTGGAGGCGAAGAGCATAGTTGCAGACGGGCTGCGGCAAAGAGGGGACAGACGTGGCTGTCTGGCGAAGGGAAGCAGACGATACTGCTGGATCGCTGGTACGTGCATCCGTAGAAACGGCAACGAACTGGCAACAGGTGCCAGGGCGGACAGTTTCTTATACCGCCGCCCAGGAAGCGGAGGCGAGGCTGCTGCACGTGAGGTGCATTAGGAGGCTGACGTGGCGGCAGCGGCGCTGTCCGGTGCTGAACCGGCGGCCTGGCGCTGTCTGCTGCCGGAACGGCCGCGAACCGTGACACTGTGTCTGCTTGCACTAAAGACAAATGGATGCGGAAACTAAAGGTTTACTTAATGTAGATTTTCCACAATTGTGTTTTATGGTGTCAAATGTTGGAGGAAGGTTTGTTAATGATGGAGTATGTGCTGTGTTCTGTATACGTAAACTGCTGGTAAGATAAGCAATCCCCTCAGTTGACGTGGGAAGTGCATTTAAATACCACACCAGTGGTGCTTTCTGATGTCTGAATCTCACAATTTACAAACTGAAGTTACTGAATACTGAAGAAAAATACTAGACACTCCTGGACTATAGCAGTAGAATTCTCACACAATGGTGTGAGAATTAAATAGTATAAAAGGGGGAAAGAATTAGCACCTGCTCTTGATAATTAGGCTCCTTCCATCCGTTCCTTGATAGTCTGGTGCCAAACTGCTGGTTCTATCTTTTACGCAGGAGAGTAATCACATGGATAAAAGAATCGATTGCAAAATAAACTCAGGATGATTCACTAGATTACAGTACATGCCCCAGTGCACGAGAAGGTAAACAGAGCCACACTGTTATTTACAGCTGCTTATAAAAGAGATTACAGTAGTCTCGCGACATTCTCGCTCCCTTCTCCCTGCTAATTCAGCTCACCACAATGCCTTCCTGTTATACCTCTCTGTCAGTAGGCCATTCCTCCACTTGCTACGCTTATTGTTCTGCTGGCTGTCATGGGATACATATGGGATACAGCAGGCCAGCTCCAGAGTAGTACTCCATGTCGCACAGAAAGGGCTGCCCCTCTGGGAAGAGCCCGGAGGGTGGCAGCCAATGGAGTAGTCAGTGGGAAATCAGAAGGAGAGAGACACTTAGTTGGAAAACCTATTATTCTTTCCTTTTCTTAAATTAAGTGTTTCTAAGTGCTGTCCAAATGTCAACAACGCAATAGAAAGCTGTTCTTATTAAAAACAGGCCTTCCCTGAGTGACTGGCCTAGTGTATTTACCATCTTTGACAACATGGTAGTGTCATGTGGGTCAACTCGCATGAGTGGCATTCAGTACATATGCCAGCTGTTGCTACATCTGAACACAGACAGAGTACTCTGCTGTCAGCTTCAGTCACCATCTAATGAGGACCTGGTGTTTGGTTTCCAGACATAAAATGCATTTCATTTGGGAACTGAACTGCCCATAATGCTACACATAAGCCCCAATGCTTATGTGTTACAGGTTCACAGCCTGATTTATTTGACTGACAGTGGTGTATGTGTGTGTGCGCGTGCCTGCGCGTCCCGTGTGTGCCGACAAGCTATCTTAAGGGTGAGCACTGCACCGACAAGGCCATCAAAGTGTGTTCTTTGTACTTCATAATAACTCTAAACTGTGGCCCGTAATGAGCGCTAGTCAGGGGTCAGTCTCTCTGGCTGAATGGACAGAGCTTATGAGTCATTATGACTCACAGATGCTGAACAGCAGGACAGAAAGATAGTGATATTGAGAGGTTAGAGACTGTGGTGTGAAGGAGAATGAGATGAAATGAGAACAATTGTTTGCTAACTTTGTTGTTACTAAAGGTGCGCTAAACTAAATCTCAAATTTAACAGCGTTAAAGCGTTGTTAAACCGTGGGTTTTCAAGCAACCAAACATTACACATACAATGCATTTGGCAATCAGTTGTCAGTGGTCAGTGGAATTCGGCTGGTCTAGGTGACAGCTTACAAGAAGTAGGCAGCCTATATGTCACATACAGTGCCTATAGTTTAAAGTAGCGTCTTCCTTGTTGGCTGCCAGCAGTCTCATTGGTTGTGGCTGAACTTGTCTTGAAGATCTCAAAAATGTAATGTACACCGATATAATCTATACAGTGTTCTTTTATATATGTATATATATATATACACTGTGTAAAATTAACTTGAATCCATCTAATGCAGCTATGCTATATAATGAATAAAGCTGCCATTTCAACAGCAACCTACTGGGGTAAATGATTGCAGGACGTTGCCACACGTATTGGTTTACTTGTTGAATTAATGAACATTGACTAAGAAAATGCTCCAGCAGATGCAAAAACGCCAGAGAATAATGTTCCCTGGCTTACTGGCTGCATCTTCTCTGTGGAGCAGGCTACATATGTAGTGTCTGTTTGCACTACTGTTCACATGTAGAAGAACTTAGCCAAACTGCATTAGCCTACCTATATGGTCATTGAAGTTATATGGGACTTTCAGAATGCCACATAACTCAAATAGCCATAAGCAAGTCAATATGCACACTGGCCTGGGAACGTCTCAGGATCACCCAGTCAGAGCTTGCGAATGTGGCTCGGGAAAGGGAAGTTAGGGGTCTCCTGCTGGAGCAGGCTGCCCCCACGACCCGACCCCGGATAAACAGATGAAGATGGATGGATGGATGGACATGGCAATATGCTTAAAAACACGCTTAACTAAAAATACATTACAAAAACAGCCTAATGAAATAGCCCTGTGTATTTCTGTGTAGTAACCTTTACTTATTTACTTAATTACTGGCAAAGAGTAAAGAACAGCAGCAACACTACGCCTTGTCTGTGAAGTATAGCAATAGCTTTGCCCTTCTTGACTGGCTGGTGGTGAAAGAACAGGTGAGTTGTGTTACATAAGGGCTTGTGTGAGTTGTTTTAGACAACAGATATCACTATCAGCGCAGTGGTGCTTCACAGCAGAACTACTTCAAAGGAGATAGAGACAGAGAGAGATGGCAGCTGATCTCCAGAGGGGTGGGAAGTGGCTTAACAGCAAGATTATATATACACACACACAAACATCTCTCAAGAACTGCCCTCTGCCAAAGATAATTTTTGATTTAAAGATAGATAATAGTATATGATAATGGGGGAACATGTTCAGGCAGGTTCAGCACCATGGATAGGCCCACCCTGCCCCTTACAGCACCAGGGACAGGTCCACCCTGCACCCCTACACAGCACCAAGGACAGGTCCACCCTGCATCCCTACAGCACCAGGGACAGGTCCACCCTGCCCCCCTACAGCACCAGGGACAGGTCCACCCTGCACCCCTACACAGCACCAAGGACAGGTCCACCCTGCACCCCTACACAGCACCAGGGACAGGTCCACCCTGCATCCCTACAGCACCAGGGACAGGTCCACCCTGCACCCCTACACAGCACCAAGGACAGGTCCACCCTGCACCCCTACAGCACCAGGGACAGGTCCACCCTGCCTGGCTGCAGCTGGCTGTCAATCAAGGCATCTTACCAGCCGACAGGGATGAGAAGGCCCAGCAGCTGGGTGAGGAGAGAACAGAGGCTGGGGCTCTAGTCTTCAAGGAGAAAAAGGGAAAGGAAAAAGGAGGACATGCTAGAAATCAATTTCCCCACACAAAACCCTTGGTTAGATTCTCATTGTTTCTCTCTTTACCACAACTTTGTTTATTTCCAGCTGATTATAAAACGTTTATTCTTGCTTGAAATGTTTACATAGCGTCTTGGGCCTTTTTTTTCTTCCTTGCCTACCTGTGTGCAGTAAGTGCATGTATGGTGTACATTGTCTCATGTTGGCAATTGTTAAGGTCATAAATACATTTAGTACCTCACTTCTGTTTGGGTTTATTAAAATTGGTGGGAAATTAAAGTATTGCCTCACATTTGATAGTTCTCCGTGAGAAGTATGTCTCACGTTTGTAATAGTTTAATAAAAGAGAAAAATGCTAATTAGATCAAGGAAATCTGCCTCCAGTTAATAATTGTATTATTTACCTTACATTACAGTATCAATCAAATACTATCTCGTTTTGTAATATTCTGTCTAATATTCCTTTTTTGTATTATTGTTGATTTATTTTCCCATTGCATCTTTATTATTGTCTTCAACTGTAAAGCGCTTTGAGCTGCAACCTTTGTATCAAAAGTGCTATATTTTTATTATTATTGTGAACTGCGTCACACACACTTAGCAGTAGCATTGCAACAATGGCCTGGCTGCCAGCTTATAGCGTGAGTCCTAGGGCAATGTGATGAATGTATCCAGTCAGATTGTCATGTTGGTCACATACAGTAGCTTTGTTCAAATGTCGCTGATTTCACAAGCTCCATGTCTACAATTTGCTACGCTTTACATGTTACCTTAACGCTCACGGTTACTTGTTACAAGGGTACTGGTATCTGTTTGAAGCTTTTTCAAAAAAAATATTTGGCAGGTGATTGGATGGCTCATCCAATCAATCTCTCACCATCTATCAGAGGCCAATGTCACATGCTTATACATAGTTTGGCCACAAGTGCTTAACTTGAAGTCCGGTCAGATGGATTTCTGGCCAGATGGATTATGGTCTCGCAAATACAGCAGCCTCACAAGGTAATGTGAGTCTGGGAACTCTCACTTGAAAACTAGTGTCAGAGGGCTAGAGAAACAGCACCCAATCAGCATGTGTAGTTCAATTGGTGCTGATGGCAATTAATAAGTCACTGTGTTGAAAAAGTTCATCCCCACGTGGGTCTTTCGCATTCTATCGCCTGAGTTTGAAAATCACTGAATGTTCTGATTAGTTGCTAAGGATTTGATTCAAACCACCTGGCTAACAAAAGGTGTTCAGTTAATAGGTTCTACACTGATAAGTAGAGTGAAGCAAATTGCGCACATTTAATAGACACCTCAAAGCCCCCTCTGACATGCCAATGTAGTGTGCTACATTGATTGGGTTTATTGTCGTAACATAGTGAGGGAATGACCTGCAGTTACAATATAGAGACAGGACTTGTGTCCTGCAAGAAAGGCAGTTAAACAGAAGACACAGACAAGGCTGTGCTTGTGTAAAGGACGTAAAGTATCCTTACAATGATGGAAATGCACATAGTCTCTGTGTCGGTCATGGTCACAAAGACAAACTAACACAAACACAAGTCTTTGTCTAATGTAGATGCAGATGCAACACATTTGTATGCTTCTATTACAACATGAAATTACATTTGAGAAAAATGTTTTAAACTTCTATAGAGGTGCCTATTTAAATCATAGGCCTATTTCCAGAGGGGATGCAGGGGATGCATCGGCCTCAATAATTAGAACAAGTGCATTTGTCCCGCCCAATAAAAACATGAATGACGCACTGGGACGCACTGGGAATGTTATGTCCAAAATTCTTTTGATTCTCAAAATTGTCCGGGGAAGTACCCTCGACCCCCCCGCTTCATATGTCCCGCCAATGTTCAAACGAAATCTACGCCCATGATTTAAATGAATAACTGAAAAGACCAAGGCTTCACTGTCCCGTCATCATTTCTATGGAATCATGTCAAAACATAATCCATTCAAAGGACTGAGGCCTGCCCAGTCAGTATCAAGGCAACCAGGAAGTTGACTGTTTGTGGCTATGTGGTTTTGCCACTTACGGGCCCCTGTGTGGAGTGTTTTATGGCTTCATTACTGGCAGTTGGAGATGAGAGCAGCGTTAACCCGTGCCCCACAGCACTGTGATGGACTGCCAAGCTAAGTCGCTGTGACGCGGGAGTCCATTAAATCTAACCCCAAAAGGACACACATTCGTTAGCCCCTATGTTTGGATCTACAGACACTCTCTCTCTCCGTTGGGGTAGAGCGAGGGGTAGGGAGGGCGGAGTCGAACGGTACGGCTTTGTCAGGTCAAGCTTAGGCTCATTCTCTTCCATTCATTAACACTACGTCACACATAAGCGACGTGTACTGCTATTTTTCTGTTGAGGCCCCTTTTTGCACGTCAGCGCAATCAGGAATTCTGGTTGAAGATTTTCATTGGCTGCCAGAATTGTCACGCATGAGACATGTAATTCCAGTGCATATCCTGACAAAATCCTGACAACAATGTGCACGTATTGGAGACAATATATTATGTGTAGTCAGCTGAGCTGTTTCAATAACAATGTATGAATGCCGCTTACTTTGTTAATACCGTGCAAGCACACGTGTGATGCAGAAACCAACTACATATAGTTAGTCAACATACTTCTGTCATGCAGGCGGGTGTTGTTGCAGTTAGCCAATTCTGTCCCAAACCCAAGTCAAGGCTGGCTCTGTGAGACTAGGTCATGCCATACCACCCACCCACTGTGTGAGATGACGTGTTCTAATGGGTCTACCTCTTCTAAGCAGCTGCGCTATAGACAGCTAGTGCTACAGTATATACTTGAGTACACGCATACTGTAGTGCAAGATATAGAGATTAGGGACAGACGCGAGCAGACACACACACACACACACACACACACTGTCCCAAAGAGGGGACCCATTTGAATGTTATCTGTCTCAGCGTCCCTTTGTTTGATTAACAGCCTGTTGATGCACAGATCTGCTATCCTGACAGGACTCATGAAAGACTATGGGTGGGTGGGTAGACTGATGTGGACAAGAAAGCGGACAGAGAAGAGACAAGAGCAATAGGGGATGTGAATAGATGGAAATAGGTAGAGCTGATGAATACAGGACACTTGTGTGTAGATACAAAACAGCCCCGGGACCAGCTATCATCAATCAAACTCTCGTCTCGTTGGTTTGACAAGGTTCAAGGTTATGGGAGGAGAGCACTGCCTTCCTATATTTAAGCCTACGGCCATGAACATGCATCCAAAATGCCCTCATCATGCATCTTATCAAAAGCACTTTACAAGATGGCTGTGATTACAGGCGGCATTGCTCCTCAAGGTCATAATAAGAGACATGGAATCATATGGCAAGACACATAAAGGGAACATGGACCAAAGGCCTTTGTTGGTAAGAACTGATAAGTACAAATCAATATATAAATAAAATAAAGAACAAATACAAATATATCTTTTCAAATGTGTTCGTGTTTTCTGCAGCTACTGTGGTAGTACAGCAGATACACTGTAAGGGTGTGACACTTTAAACTGCATAACAGTTCAGCCCTGAAGAACATTCATATTTTTAGGATTGTGAATAATGGAGACAGGAAATATCTTCAAGGCCAGCCCCTCATAATTGTCAATGTGCAACAAAGTTCAGTGTCCTTCGTATTAACTGTCCCTCATGCACTTTACAAACTGCAATGTCAATAACTCAATTCATACCACTTTAATATCTTTACATAATTATTAAATCAGCATATATGCATTTGTTTAGTAGGAGTAAACTCTAATGTTTGTCTGCATTTGTTTATCTTAGTGCATGCCTGTGGCTGTGTATAATTAGACATGCAAGATGACTCACCAAGCCGTTCTGGAAGATTCCAGCATGGGCCATAGGACAGGAAGGAGGATAAATGGAGAGAGATTGTAACAATGAGAGCAAAAGAAGACCAAATGAAACGGGCTGAGGAGGCGTTGGACAAGGTTTAAGATAAGACAACATAAACATTGAGGAGAGAGAGGCTGCTATTACAGTCCTTGTATTTATAGACTCTGTTGGAGAGGTCAGGAGGCTTTAGTGTGACACACTAGTGTGCAGAAAATGGTAAATAGATGCATTTCCATCATTACTGTATTTGATAAAGAACTGTTAGCTTTTGCTTTTATTTTTAATAGTTAGATAATTGTTTCTATAAAAGTTTCTTAGGCACTCTCATGTAGTATTGTAACAGCTATAGCTTCATAAAATATGTGATTTTGTTTTTATTAAGTAGTGAGGAAACTATACTGTACATATAGTAGTATGTATGACAGTGTAAGAGTGATTTTATGTGTTTGGGATTACTGAATATATTTCACTCTTGTCATATCAAATCAGCTTGGCCTACAATACAAATACATACTTACAATAAACATTTGAACTAACACAAAAGAGATGATAAACTCATATGTAACGAAATTCATGCTATGAATTTACACTTGGACTAATATCTTGAACATGAAAATACTACTGTGTCAGTTTGAATGTGCTTGCATGGATAGTTTTCTATTGAGTTGTTCTAAGTGTTTGGCAAAGGAATGGACACACTTGGGCTCTCCACTCTATGAATTGCTCTGCCTCCCATGGCAAAAGATTGCACATTAGCCTTTTGATTGATACCTATACTATTTACTGTATCTCTAAACATGACCATGACCTGATGCCATAACCACTGATGTATACAATTCTTCTCCAACCATTTATTAATATTAATTGAGTTGATCTTTTAAGTATATAAAGAGCAGTAGTGGAAAACTAACATGTTTACACAATGTATGTTGTTTCGTACAAGTCAAAGACCAGCACCATACTAACTTTGGAAGGCTTCATGCATAATCCCTTTTTATCACCCTCTCTCTGTCTCTCTGGTATGACCGATGAAGTGTGGTAATGTTAAATGGCACTGGGAAGAGCAAGCAATGTACAGTAAATACACAGTAGGCCTATACTGTAGGCAGTGCAATAGAAAGAACGAGTAAGAAATACAACAATAAAGAGTTCATGGTCCAGAAATAAGTTTAATAACATTTTACTGCTGCAATTTTTGAATTCAACTTTTGAAAAGTTTAATAATATCTTGTTTGCGGCACTCCATCATAGAAAAAGCCTCCTGCTATTGATCATTTTCACACTTTCCGGCATGGGTCGGGATCCTGACGTCATTTGTCAATACCATTCGGACGCATCCATTCCAGTGTGTCCAGGGCAAGCACTCAATGCTATGTTATAGGACCAATGTACTGAATGTCTTAACAAAGGAGTCACGGTATAGTAAGTGATACACTTTGTCAAATTTACCAAATAGCTCCTCACAGTCTGCCATCTTGCAGTTCTCTGTGCATGCTGAAAAAATGCATCTAGTACTTCTACACAGCCCCGGCTCCGTCAACAGGAACATGAGCAAAAGCGTGCAGACCGCACACAACAACAATATTCTAGCCTTTGCAATGTGTTTCCAATGTGTGGGGCGGAGCTTCTCAGGGAGCACCCTATTACATTGAAGGGAGAGGTGATTTTGTTTTGATTTGAGTTAGAATTTGTCAAGCGTTAATTACAGACTGTTTATTTTTAAACTAATGATGTTTTATGCACCCTTTCTTGGAAGACATCTCAGTGGGTTTATCTGCTTGACAGCATGTAGTTCCCGGGAAAATGTGAACTGGAGTTGGTTTCCCACTGTCACACCAACTAGGGAATAGCCCACATGGCCACTTAATGGTTCCACTAAATTATTCAGAGCATTTACTTATAAATAAACAGTGGCTTCTTCTTCACATAACTGTCTTATATCTTTCTCTATCTTGCCCGTGTAATTCCCAGCCATGGTGCTGGGGGAAAACAAGCAAACAAAATATTTTGAACTACTAATTTTCTGGTTTGTTTGGTATACTGTAGTGATGTACCGTTTCCTCCTGCAAATGCTGAGCCGACAAGACTTATAAATAAACAGAGAAAGACTTTGCTCATTGGCACGGAGGCACGTGAATTGAGGTTAAGGGCCGCGCCGTCTTGAAAGTAAGCTCTAACGCTACATGTACCTATGTACATGGAGTTCACAGTCGCAAGCCTCATGCATGTAACTCATAAACAAGTATAAACTAGGCAAGCCTAGTTCAGTTATGTGTGATCATACCCTGGTGGAGTCATGTTGACTGCTCCCTTGACGGATGGGTTAAATGCAGAGAATCAATTTCACACAATGTATGTGTGGCAATAATAAAAACACATTTACCTTTACCTTGACTTGTCATGCTATGCAAGAACACTATAGCTGTGGTCTAGCCGTAGAGCTATCGTCCTCATAGGGACAGTGCGTTAGTGCACGATTATTCATTGTTTGTATAACATTAGACAATTTTTAGGATGCAATAAAGGAATGAAAAATCTTTTTAAAAGTTTTTTTCTAAATCTGCCTAAGATATATGTTGTTAAATACAGAGCAATACTTGCTGTACAGGTGGTTTTGTTCAATCCATGGTCCATAATATATCCACAAAATATGGTCATGATCACGGCAAAATGTGTGCGCCACTGTGCGGATGTCCCTGCTTGCCTGCGCTGTCTCGACCATCGTTCCTAAATAAATGTCAAGGCACGTACTTTGCTCAATCCCTGTGATGACCTCACACAAGAATAACTGCTTTCCTCGGTTTTAGGAAAATCATTGACCCCTCCATACTATACATACTATGTTTTCATTAGCTCTACAATCAGCGGTTGGCGAGTTAAAAGCATTTGAAATTCATCCAATCAGGTTGAAGTGGGTAAGACTAAGCAGAACAAATGAGAGATAAAGGACTCTCTGCTGGGTGCATTGATGTGCCTACCTTTTCTTTAGGTCTACCGGTTGGTGACTTACAAGCATTTGAAACCCAGCCCATCAGGTTTAAATTGGTGGGGCTACGTAAATGGGCGAGGCTAAGCAGCAAAATGAGAGATAAAGGACTCTCTGCCGGGTCCAGTGATGTGCTTACGCACTTCCTATAACCATTGCTAGGTGAGTTGGCCGCTTAAGCTCTAAACCAATCAGAGATGAGCATGGCTAAAAAGCACCAATAAGTGATAGAGGACCCTCTGTCGAGTCCAATGACGTGTCTAACTACTCTAGGACCAACGGTTAGTGAGTTATCGCTGTTTAAGCTCTCGGCAAATCAGAGACAAGCATGGCTACAAAGCACCAATGAGTGATGGGAGTTATCAGCGTTGAATAATTCATAGTCAAAGTGAAGTTAGTTGTTTTGAAACGACAATTTAATCAGCCAAATAAACTCAGACAATGTGTGAGTACATTTGAAAAGTTGTGTGAATTAAGAAAATATTTCTGTATACAGACTATGGACAGAAAATGTTCGGTAGCACAGTGTGTTAAAGGTCTGTGGAGGTACATGCTGTCCAGTCACGTCGCTGTTAACTTTGGGGTGTGTTGCAATGTAAATCTAATTAATGGTTAGAAAACTACATGCTAGATGTTTTGTTTTGCTAGTCTATTGAAATGTCACAAAATTACAGAATATCTGATATGTACAGTCTACAGATACAGTCTGTTAAAGATACAGCAGATGCTTGAGTCTGGGCTACTACATTACTTTAGCTAGATACAGTACTGAATGCTCGATAATTACCTGCTCCAAATTACTGACTTGGAAGGAGTCAACAAAATGATTCGGACTGCCCGCCACAAACAGCCAGCCATTCCCTCAAGTGTATAAGGAAGCCACATTATCAACCACCACCTGACATATTCACTTTTATTTCCCCCTCACGTCCTCACAAACCGATGCATGTTCAAGCAAACAATCTGAATTCAGATCATTTGATCTAGCCCTCTCTCTCTCTCTCTCTCTCTCTCTCTCTCTCTCTCTCTCTCTCTCTCTCTCTCTCTCTCTCTCTCTCTCTCTCTCGACAAAATATGTCCTTGAAAGCACAAGAGAGCCTAAAATATAACAAATATTAAATAAAATATTATTACAGTATACCTGGAACTCCTTAACACCGGACTTCAAACAAAGATGAACACCCTAAGGGCACCTGCTACGATATCTTCCCCTAAGACCTGAGTGAGAGACACTGTTGACAACAGTCACTACAATCATACCATGCCAACCTAAGGAACGGGGAAAGGTTGTACTGAAACAGACCGCTAGCTAAATCCATGAACAGGTCCACGTGAGGCAATTTGCGATGTTGCATGGGAACGAACTCATTTGACATAAACGTCTCTTCATTCCTCTACTTCTTTCCCTCTGGCACAAACCAACACACATAATCTGATCCGCAGCTCTTCAGAGCCCACCAATGTAGCCTACAATACTGGACAAACAAACAGAAAATAAAGAAATAAGGGGCTGCGGATTAGTAGCTACTTGCAGAAACACAAACACTGCACCCTGATAATTGGATGAAGCTAGAAGTGCCGTCACGGCTTCTGTGCTCTGGGCAAAACGCTCAGGCGATTCCTCAGCTTGTCAGGCTGATTTGTTGTCCCGGCCCACAGCCATCTGCGCGGGCGTGCGCCGCAGGTGAGCGCTGCGCCGAGCGCACCTGGCGCCGCTGCCACCGTCCTTTGTGGGGAGAAGCCCCTACCTGAGGCAGCGAGCACAGTGACGCTGGCGTCTGAATGCTGGACCCATACCTCCCAAGAACGCATCAGCAGCTGCTGCGATGCTAGGGCCAGCGCGCGGCTGTACTCAACGCTGTTCAGTGGAACGGGTTGGTGGGGTTGGTGGAACAGGCACCAGGCTGTCGAGGTGAGGATGCAGCGGTTGACATTACCGGGGCCAGGGTCGGGCTATTAAGCCCCGCAAGAGCCATGGCTGAGCATGTCTGACGCTGGAAGAATACATGCAGGTTACATTGTTTGCTACCTGTTACGTATGATGCACACGACCATTGGATACACAGCGCAACCCCGTTGACTGTGAATAGTGGCGGATTGGGTCATCATTATAGAGAAATTGCAGAGCGGTGTGTGCGGCTCAGTAGCAAACAGTCAAGTGATTGAATCTGTTGGCATGTTCTCCCAGTGGTTTGCTGGGATGTCTGGAATCGGACGATCAAGCAGGAAGGAAGATAAATGTGAAGTCGGCAGGACCTTGAAAGATTACCTAGGAGGGATAGAATGTGAAAAGAGGAGATGAGGCCGGAAATGAATGCTTGGGGCATTACAATCACACAGGTCATGGCGATTCTTCAAGCATCCTGTTGTGTGTGTGTGCGTGTGTGTGTGTGTGTGTGTGTGTGCGTGCGTGTGTGTGCGTGTGTGTGTGTAAGTAAAACACACAATAAACATTGAGGAATGTATGCGAATATGCCTATGTGTACAGTATGCTGATAGACTGGTACTGGCAATAAGTGTCTGTCTGTCTGTCTGTCTGTCTGTCTGTCTGTCTGTCTGTGGGTAGATCGGTCTCACCATCTGTTCCTGGCCAGACCGCCATTCTTATACTATCGTGTTTTCCTCTGCCATTCCTCTGTCTTGCAAATACATGTATATTTATTTCGTTTATCTACTTCTACAACTCTCTATTCACTCGATGAATATCATCAATCATTTGACCCTGTATTAAATTAAGGTCAAAATAACAGCACTTAAAATGTAGGTGATTGCATGAATGTAAACTGTACATTTCCCAGGATTATTTTATCACACCCATGGCACCAGTCAACAGTGTTCAAAATGCAAATGTGAACGATAACCATAAGCTAGTGTATAATGCATCGCTGATTGTCATAGTAACAATGTTATAGTGCCTGGATTGTTACACCGCTGTTCATGTGAAAAAGACAACACACACAGTGTATGTATTGATGTGTGCATCTGCATCTGTTCCCCCGATGCCCCCTGACAATTGCAACCATAATGTGCATCACACTGTAAGAGGCCTCTTCACTCAGTACTGAACCTTTGCCAACGCATACCAGGGCTTCTGCACAAATATGCACATTTATCATGAATGGCTCATGCAAATCGGAATCTCTTTGTGACACAAATCCTCACTTTCATTTCATTGTGAGTTTAATACGGAAGAACTTTGGAAATGCACACGAGGCTTATCAACAGACGTGCCTATGCGTCTGAATATCATTTCAGCAAAAGTGTCTCTAGCAAGAGGATGCTTTTCCACACGTGATTATCAACTGAAAAACAGCGCATCTATCCTCAACATATCATCCATCTCCTTTCTTGCTTTCGTTTCTACAGTCTCAGGGGGCAAGCGCTGCTTCAACAAGCTTGCTCGTTAAGGAGCATGGCGTTTGTGTGCCATGATGTGCTCCCTGCTCTAAAGAGCTATCGTCTTGGAGGAATAGGGCATGTTTATTTCTCTCTCAAACTCTAGACTGCCTCTCTCTCTCCCTCTCTGCCCCTGCCTCCAATTATCTATTTCTATCTCTCCCCGTCAGCCTCTATTTTAGCCATCGTGTTCAACCCACACTGCTGCGGGTGGCAGGGATGCAGTTCTACAGAGGCTCGCCAGGTTTCAACATACATGGCCGTCTTTGGCTCTCTGTTTGCCTGCCTGTGTGCACTGAGAGATAACTTAAAGGCTTAAATATAGACGTGAGTGGGGACAGCATGGCGGTGATTACGGGATCAGGGATTCTCAACGTGTTTGATCCGTGGACCTACAAAAAGAACTTTGTTGCTTGCGACCCCCATTGCATGGTTCAGCACGTTCCGTTATACACCTCCCTCTACAGCACTTACAAGCTTACACTGTGTTTTTTTCCCCTCCCCATACAGCCACATGCACAGTTACATGGAGATGGGGAGCAAATGTAGTCTTCTGGGTGATGGGGGGGGGGGGGGGGGGGGGGGGGGGGGGG
>JAODUK010013160.1:0-11944 GCA_027564635.1 Typhlichthys eigenmanni | reverse complement strand
CCCCCCCCCCCCCCCCCCCCCCCCCCCCCCCCCCCCCCCCCCCCCCCCCCCCCCCCCCCCCCCCCCGGAGGCTCTATAATACTATAACATGAATTAAATTATCAATCAAAATTAGAAACATAATTGTTATATTCACTGTACTCTATGTGTGAATATGTATGTATGCGTGTACTCTGTACTGTATGTATGTACGTATGGTATACTGTATGTACAGTATGTATGTATGTTGCAGAAGCGGGAACCTTTGGTGCTGAGAAATTAATACAGAAGTGCCAAAATCTGCATTTCCTCAAATAGCTGATTGAGGCTGGCTACAAAAGGGAGTGAATCCCCATACACTCTAATGTTAAAATACAAAAAAGCCATAATGTATCCCATTAGAATGGATAGAGGGGCATTACAGGCGGAGTACGGTACTGCAAAGATGGCGATGGCCAGAGCCAGCATAGCGCGGTCTTCAAACCTCTTCGTGAGAAAAGGCATGGGTGATGTCACGGAGGGGTTGTCCATATACGGTCTATAATATATATATAATTGTTCTGTTATTTGTTTCCAAATCTGAAATCACCACCACACAACCACTCATGCATCTTCCAGTCCCCTAGCAGGGGAAGGGGTCCTGACCCACAGTTTGGGAGAAAGAAAGGATGTGTGCGGTTACAACGGAGAGAAACAATTAACAGCGCGCTGCTGACTTGCACATCTGAGGCGGAGCTCAACAAGAGTTATATAAGAAGACGTGTGTGTAAGCACCCTAATACGCGCACGCGCATGCACACACGCACACACGCACGCACACACACACACGCACACACACACACACACACCTCATTTTTCTAGATACCCTCATTTCTTATTGGCCTCCATGGGCTAAATCAATGTGACAGATAGCACAGGCACTGTGTAACTCAAGTGTCTCACCATAGACTCCTCAGTAGGTACCAACATGGGGGTCACACACAGACAATCGTGCTTTCACTCTGGCTCAGCCTCCTGCTGTCAGACTTCTTTCATATGTCCCTCTCACTCTTTTGCCTTGATACTTGTAGCCTAAACGGGCATTGAGACATTCTTTATTCAATCTGGCTCCTGACTCTCTATATCCAAGTGTTGGCCCAGAATGTGACTTGACAACATATAAATACGTGTTTCAGAGGCTTTTTAGGGTCTCCATGTCTCTGTCAAAACTAATTAAATAACAGCACATTACTCTTAATTGCAATTACAGGTTGTTTGACAGTTAATCTATAAGTAATTATCTTTGAATACATGTTATGAGGTAACACAAAGCCTCTACAACATCTTGCAATGATGTCTGATATTCTACCTAACAGACACAGTATAGGATGTTATTATATTTATACTACTCACAACCATGCATCTCTTTCTGGTGGAGGTTATCAAATACGGGAGATAATGGTGGGGATATTTTACACATCGGGTATTACATGCATCAAAGAAGAAACACACCATTTATATTCATTGTATAATTCCATTTTTGGACAGATATTTTCCTAAATCAACAAATTACAAGTCTACAAAAAGAAAAATATGTTTTTCAAAGTTAAACTGCAGACCAGTAAAAACGTACGACAGAGGAGCAAATTTATACAGGAATAATTATTATAAATGTTTTCTGCATTACTTTTGTCTACTGCAAAATATAACTGCATCTACAAAATTCAATTCTGAGCCATGGGTATTGGTGAACACATACAGTAGATTCTGATCAAAGTATATTGTAGAGTTTACACACAATGGTGGTATGTAAAAATAATAATTCACATTTTTTAACATTATACAAATATAAGGCCAAAACTATATTCAACTGTACTTATGTGCTTATAGTGTTAGTTATGACACACACACACACAACATTAAATCATTTCTGTTTAGGGGACTCATCTCTACATATCTGGAAATGATGCCATAAGAGCACCTATATTCTTGCTCACCTAAAACCAGCCTACCTGTCCCTTAAAATGTTTAGATGTGAATGGAAATTTAATGTATGTTTTATATTGGGAAAAAAAACGTAGTTTACATATGATTGATGGGTACACTGTCACTTATATGCATTAAACAACATATAATCTCATATGTTTTATGTCAATGTTCAGACGCCATTATATTTTGTCAATTCAACCAATGAGACACGGGGGATTCAGCATGTCTCACTTGTCAGTTGTAAATTGCCTTGTTTTTAATTAAATACATCTGATGGATATTTGGTAGGCTATTGCTATTAGGTTTCACTATATGATTACTAGCCATATGCTATACAAATATGTACACATATAACTGCACAGTTAGCCACGTGCAGTCCATGACCATGATCTTACAGCGATGCGTCATTCAAAAAAGGTACAATTACAAAGGCCGAAGGACATTTACCCAAACATCCTTGAGCATCAGGTGTTTGTGTGGTGTCTTGTACTCATTAAATGGATTGATAGGCTTAACATCTGGGGAAAGCCTCACGTTATTCATTCTACTATTGTTTTAAAATAATACTTCTCTTAGTGTTATATCGCCCCATATTATAATGCCACCGAACATGCCGAGCGAACACAAACGCGCGCAGTAACTAACTCGTGCACACCATGCACAGATGCGTGTCCACGGTAAGCGTGATGGACGTTTGATGACCTTGCGCGTCTTCATTCGGGTCAATGGTGAAGACTGTTGGCATGAAACGCAAAGTAGGCAGTGCAAGCACAACAAGTGCACAGGTAGTATAGGCAGGTAGTATAGGCCTTGTTTCACAACCCATACAACAAAGGTATTTGTTATCTCCATTCCGATACCGAGGGGTATTAGAGGCAAAATGAACGAGCAGCTGTTGCCAACAGCTTGTTAGTTGCAATGACAAATCAACATAAGGACTTGAGCCCAACATGGCCTATTCAATCAAGGGCGTTTAGAACCAGGCGAGAGCTTTGAACTATACAAAGAGACTTGAAATGTGTTTATGACAGCTGATATATTTTGCTCACCTTTGCTATCTTCTTCTCCTTTCAAATGCATGACTCCTCTTCACGTGCAACGTCTTCTTCTGGAACAAAGCCGCGTTCCTGTCTGCGACTTCTAACGGCAAAGTCCTAATCCAGTTTTGATTGGCAGTTCTTCTCGTTTAAGATCTTCTTGTGCGCCCGGACACTTGTGCGTCCTCTGGGTTTTTCCGGAGCGGGTATAGCTTTGGTGGTGTTAGAGTTGGAGTCTGCATGTATTTTACCGCGCTCTCTCTCTCTCTCCTTCCAGCTTAATATCGCTTAAAGTGATGGTCGCAATAAGGTTGAGGGGAGGATACGGCAGACGGGCGGGGTGACTAGAGGAGGAAGCCTATACGCACAGCTGGAGCCACGAATCCGTGCGTCCTGCACGACGCCCGTTTCTCCAAAGGTTCCTATTTTCACGAGTTATTTGCTGTCATCGCTATCTGGCGCCAGTGAGCCATTTATCAGGAGTGTCACATTCCTCATTAGGGATTCATGTATTTCATTGTCGGAGTCAGTTCACTTCTGAGAGGAATTCCAGACGTTGTCTGTCTCTTGGCCATCCCAGGGAGCGTACCCAGGTGTAAAGAATTTAGGCAATATTCAGATGTTTAATATTGTGAAATTGCCTATTCGCAGACGATACAAAAACACAATAATTGTGCCTACGTGAAATATGGGTGTGATGGTTTTGTGTGAATTTTAAGCAATTGTCATTTATAAGTCAGGTTGGAATCAGTCATTGTTTCCAAATAACAGAGCAGCCAGTCATGCGTGACAGTCGAAGGGTATTCGCACTAAAGGCTATGCAGGCTATTACACAAATATCGCCCAGGAGAAAAAAGTATTAGGCCTATTGTTGTTCTCAGTTAAATTAAATTATCTCAAGAACATACGTTATAGGGACCTCACGCCAAACATGTAAAGTGTATGGGTATAGGCCTACCCAGCATACTCTACGCGCTGTCTCTTGAAGTTGTGCGTCGACTCGTCGTGTTGCTTTAGTGTGCATCAAGATTATTATAATGTGTTTCAGTAGTTTATCCGATGTCTGTGTTCTTTGTGATAATCATAGCAGCACAACCAGGTGGTCTGGTCGACAAAGCACATTTGTTCACAACTCACGTTTGCCTGAATGATAGCTCACTGGCGATCCCTAGTGTCCAACATAAATAATTCAATTACATTTCCCATGAGAGTGATAAATACAGGTATAACACTTTGTTTTACATTAAAGCTTTGTTAGTTTGTACATTTATGTTTTACTGGAATAGCCTATAACGTTTTTCTGCACAGACAAGCAATTTAGCAGTGAAGTTATGCGTAGGCTAGACTGGGCCTTTACATGATCCACTAGGTGTCCTCCTCATGTTCCTACATGTCTTAAAGGAGTAATATCATGCTCCTTTTCATCTTTCGTGTGTCAGCAGGCTGCGTGTTTTTTTCGTCATGTCAGCACATATAACCACATAAAATGCTAGCTTGTTTTGTCTTGCAAAAGGTAAGCTTTAACCGTTTATTTATACACAGTGTTGGATTGGAACTGTCAGAAATCAAGTAGCCTAATGTCAGTAGGCTCATATCCAAATAGATCCTTGCACGTCGTCAGCACATATGCACGCATGCACACACACACCTGCACCAACGGTAAAAGGTGATGTACTGTATCAGATTGTTCATTTCTGCAAACATTGGGGAAGTAGCCTATATAGCTTCAGAGGTTGATCAAGCACATGTATACATATAACACGAAATTCAAAACATGAAAAAGTTATTATACAGCAGTGTGATGCAATAGGCTACTCCAATATATAAAAATAGTTTGATGCTATATTAATGTTACCAATGCCATTGTTATGTTAGAACCTGCCTCCAAAGTGCAAGTCTGCAAGTGCTTAATGAGGTATGTGATATAACCAAATAAACAAGAAAGAAGTGTACTTTGACTGGCCAGGTGATGCCAATTAATGTAAGCTCCTCGCCGTATGCACGAATATATAGGACATTTCATAGGCCTATGACTGATTTCAGCTATTGAAAGCTAAATGTAAGATAATACACAATTCAACAATTATCTCCTCGCATTTCGTTATATTGTACCGTTCTGTGTATGTTGAAAAAGATGAGTTTTCTACACAGCCCTGGCTCCGTACATTTTAACAGTGGTGAACACCGCTCGTACCAACAAAGTCGTAGATCTGACAATGCATTTCGACGTGTGATACGGTTTTGAGTGCGAAATTGGCAAGAATGACTGACCATACCTTTAAAGAGAAATTAAGACCACTGAAAAAGTTTAGAACTTTTCTTAATCCATGTTTGAAACCGGCCCATAGTTTACGGATCACATGTTTGAAAGGCAGAACAAAGTTAGATGGCATGCTCCATAGCCTGCCACTCAAATTTGACTGAATATGTATATTTGAGTTGCAGGTAACCTAGGCCCAGGTATACCCTGCCTGGATAATTAATGTACCAAATTCATGTCATTGTTATGCTATATTAAACCACAGCCTTTATAATTTTTTTACCATGTCTAAATAAACACTTAGGCAGCTGTAAATCAATGCAGTGTTTGTACTTTTACAGAATATCCAAGCTGTAAAAGGATAGAGCAGTTAAATACTAATCTGTCCAAGTTAATACCAATGTCTCACTTCAACCAGTAGACAAAGGCAATGGTTGCAATTAGATATTACGTTTTTCCCATTAAAGCTATCCACTTGTATTCTTGTTAATGCAAGATTATGTAAATTATCGTGCGATTAAAGGCCTTTAGAAACTGTAGAATTAAATTACATACCACCAATAGAACCATGTAGGCACCATGGCGGTTTCCTTGAAAAGCACGAGCATTGATCGTATGATGCATTTATTACAACCTAAGTGCATGGCACAGGATACATAAAGAAAACTACAGACTGTAGTTAGGGCCCAAATCAGTAAATGTATTTTATTACAACTGTCAACAAATAGCAATATAGAGACAGACCATAGAGCAAGTGTCACAATGCTGGCTGAAATGGCTGGCATCTAATGCAAGATAATTGAGATGGCGTAAGAAACGACCAAATGGGCATACTAAAGTAGCAACAGATACATATGAGGGGTTACTACCCTGACCCTCCTACTAGAATAAAAGCTGGAAAGACTGATACACACACACACTGTATATGGAATACATTATTCATACGGTGGAGAATTAGCTGCTTTCCTTTCCTAAAGTATGTTTGTCAAAAAGGTATTCAGCCATGCCATTTTGGGGAGCCCCCATGCGGCGCAGATTGGCAACCCAGTCAGCCAGTTCCTTGATTGACGTTACTTGCTCAGTCAGATAATGTGTCTCGATGAAATCACACATCTGCCAGAAGAAATATATTTAAAAAAAAATTAAAATCAGAAACTACAATATCCCAATACAATTGAAATAGAAACCATCACATTCTGTAAAACCCATTACTGAGGGCAAATCACCTTGTTTTTAAGATACATTTATTGGTCTGTAAGATTAAAGAAATTTTAATTTCATCTCTAGACTAAAACTAGGTTAACAGTTTAATGTTACTTCCTGTTAAACCAACCAGCTAAAAATAAAGTGTACTACTTCCCGTTTTCTCTAGGATAGAGCACCTGTGGAAAATGCCCAACAGTGCAAGAGTTGATTTACTTGTATGAAACTATGCTACAGTTGCATAAACTACAATTTAGTGCATCAATAGGCAGTTACAATGACCATGATGGCTTTTGATCATGCATATCCAGTATATTAACCCTACCAAATGCAATACTAATGAGGCCACTTTCAATATTATTGCCAAGGGAAATGCTTTCAGCAACAATATCCTTAATTTCTTCAAAGACTGAAATTCAAGTTTAAAGTTATGTTTAAACAAGCAAAACTCACATGGGGGTCATTGTGTTCAGAGGAGACCTTGTGCATGTCCAGCAATGATTGGTTGACATTTTTCTCCAGCTGCAGAGCACATTCCAAGGCCTCAACACCACTACCCCATTCATCCCGATCTGGCTTCTGCAACACATACACAAGAGGACAAAGAATTACACATTTCATGTCAATTGCAAAACAACAAATATAAGCCAATAACCGTCCTAAAGGGTATACTGCTCTTTCCCCTCAAGTTGTCAGTTGCTTTATCTTCAAAGGAGGCCTTCATGTGAGGAAGAGATAGTACCCAAATGTGCCCACACCCTCACTATCTTACACCTCCTGATGCTTTTTATTGGGCCCCAAGTACATAAGTCCTCATACTACTTCATACAAATAGATATGCATGAACTAAGGCAGAGTCACATCAATACAAAAGAGGCAAGCTCCTTAATACACACACCTTGATATCCTGCAAGAAGATCCTTCCCCCTCTTTGATTCTGCAATTTCATCAATTTTTCAGCATGCTCCCGCTCCTCATTGGACTGGTGACGGAAGAACTTGGCAAAGTTGTGCAATGCCAGGTCATCACGATCAAAGTAGTATCCCTGTGTATGAAACAGTCCAGGTCAAGCATTTCCTTCAAATGTTAATGTCCAGAAGATATCACAATATAACAGACAGCCAAGAGCAGATTTGTTAAAATCCTTTGTGCCATCTCTTACCATTGAAAGGTAGACGTAGGAAGCGTACAATTCCAGGTTGATCTGCCTGTTAATAGCAGCCTCACAATCCTTGTGGAAGTTCTGTCTCACTTGGGAAGTCATACTGAAGCAAAGAAATGTACACGGTCATTAAATTGCTTGTAGGGAGACATGCAGGCTTTACTCATGGTAGGCTACGATCACGAGTAGCGTAGACAGTGAAATTACATGTGAACGAGATAAATACCCTGGTGTATATTATAGTGTCGCCAGCAAAACGTCTGATGCCATAGGCAATCGCTAAAAAAAAATATTAATAAATACACGAGCGCGTAAAATGGTGTGGTTATGTATGGTCAGCTACGCCATCGCTGATCGCAGCACCAAACAATAGGACAATGCTGGAAGCAAACATGGCGCCGGGTGTTTAACAGGATTTGCTTAATTGCATTCAGGTTGCAGATACGGTACGTTTCTGTCATCCTCAATTAAAAAAAAAAAAAAAAAAAAAAAGCCAATGGAAAGTCTGATTCCCTACAGTAGAATATCGTAAACTGAGGTACGGTAGCTGACATGGCTGCCTCGGATATTAGAAATGGCCTAAACATGGCTGCCTTGGGCAACGCTGCTAGTATTGTACGGTATAATTTGAGAAAACAGACAAATAGTAATTACATTAAAATTGCTTACCTTGTCATTTATTAATTTAATAGCTAGTTTTATTTTTAGAATATTGGTACCGTACTTGTGAGCAACAGACAAAAAAAAAAAAAAAAAAAAAAGGTTTTTCCCTCAACGGTGTAGTTACCGATGGAGACGTTATATTAACGGTATATAAGAGCTTAAGTGCCGTACGGTACCGTAACAAGGTAGGCTAATGTTTAAGCACTACTAGCAAGCAGTGGTAGCTAGCAGCTAGCTATCTGATACGGTACCGTACCACACATTAATAATTTTAGCGTTTCACGTAGGCGAACAGATATACCAAAATAAATTATACAATACCAATAATTCATCAATATTGACAACAGGGAATAGCAAAGATATTATAAACGAAAATCTTACCTTCGTTCGGAGGTTAAGTCCTAACTACGCGTCGAAGAGATTAAGAAATCTGGAATAGTGCGTAGTTAGGCAAATAACGTTAGTTTACAAGATAAGAATCGATTTTAACGTATCAAAAGCGATGTTGTATAGTTGCGATTACTTGAATAATTAACGCAATTTATGTTTTAGACAAGATAAAGGTTGCCGTTCAAGCACTGTTGAAGCAGGTAACCTTCACTGTCCGTGAGATCTAAGAAGCTAATGCATAATGAGCACAAACCGTAGGCTAATGTAATGCAGAGAATAGGCGTGGTTTATCAGCACCAATCAGAACAGTCCATGAAAACAGTGATCGTTTCACCATCCAACCCCGATTGGATGGTGAAAGGAGAACATTTTTTTATCCGATAGGGCAACATCAAAATTTTGGAATAAAGTCAAAATCCCATCAAAACGGGAAATGCATGATTATGTAATCATGTATTAGGCTATGACCAGGCAGTTGTGGTTTTCCAGTTTACGATATAAAATACTGTACACGTTTGAGACAGTATTGATATTGCCATGTATATGTGTCATACAACAGCATAGGAGAGTGAGTAGGCTACGATGCAACGTCCGGAAACGTGCCCTGTCCGGGAATATCTTGGGTGCATTCAGTGGACTGAACGTTCTTAACGTTCTATTAACATTTCCACTCTACGACCCGTTTCCTCGAAAACGTTCCAAACGTTCTTGAAGTACTTTCAAAGACGCTTGCTGCGTTCAATTTTCATATGGCGAGTGATGCTAAATATCTATTTAAAAGTTTTTTTTTGTGAGTATACGTCATCATCACTATGTAGTGCCATTACCAAATGTCGGTTTAATTAAATATTTCCATCTTAAATGTATGCCGACTGATTCTGATATAAGATGCAGGAAAATATATGTTGACACAGGCCTATTACGGACATATCTTTCAATAGACCTTTCCGACTTGAAAAGTGCGCTATGCTCGACAGAAGTGGTTCTAGAGCCACGCTGGTTCGTGCCTGTATAGTGCTGAAACAAGCTAGAGCAGTAAAACAAACGATTGCTTTCCATGTGAGGTGTTATAAAACCCACCAGCCTATTTGACAGCGAAACTCCTCCATGTTTTGTAACCTGCTGTTCAGTCCATGTTAATAAAAAACACGTTATACTAATTTGAACGCAGGGCTCAAGTACCAAGAACTGATGCCCGCCTATGGAACAGGCTCAGCCGGGCCAACACACCTTTTTATTACTTCAACGTTTGAAAAACGTACAATTATTGTACATCATACACAATTAATGTTCTATACATAGGCACATATAATAATTTAATTTGTTTTACTGACAATCCTAGAACATTTTGGGACAAACAGTCGGCTGAGAAGAAAACAGGAAATTAGCAATTGCGTATCATTGCAGTCAGCAGGATGAGCTAATAGTGTCGTTTTTAATATTACAATCTATTGAATATTGTTAATTAATATTAAATGTTTAAAACGTACATTACCAAATTACATAACATTGTCAAGTTTTGTAGTGTTTATAGTCCAAGGAAAGCTATTGTCAAAAGGTGATAGTGAAAAATAATGTTTTTGAACTACTGACAAAGGCGTTATTATATAGTTCTATGTATACATGTCTCAAGTGATTTCTGCAACAACAAAAATGTAAAAGCCAGTTGAATTGTGTGCATGTTTAAGTATTTCCACCAAACAAAAGTAATGAAACAAGGTTTCAAATTCTTTTAATTAGACCATTATTAGTGATCTATTCATTCAAATACATGAACATGAAGTAAACTCTTCTCAAATCCTTTGCAGATGATCCCCATCTACATAATGACAAATTTGTATTATATGGTATAGTTCACCCCTCCTTATCAATATTAAGCAGTTGAAAGTAATTGTGAATGTAAAATAGTATGCATTTGAAACACTCTCCGTCCAGGGTGCTGAGTCTATAGGTTTGCCAGTCATGAGTTAGACGTTAGCACCAATTAAAAGGATTTGTTGAAGCCACGGTTCATTTGGCCTCTACCAAATCCAAAGCTTTGCCCTCTTCCCCCTCGTCTGAAGCCACCACCATTCCTGTTTCCACCACCAAAGCCTCTGTCACCACCACGGTTATAGGCTGGCCTCTCCTCCAGATCTGGGAGCTCTGTTGCAACAGTCAGTTGCCAACGACGACCATCCTGCCAGGCGTCCTATTGAATGAGTGAGAGTTAGCATGTCATCCATATATCACTTATTCTTATAGGCTAAGTTCTTATAGGCATATCACGCCACTCAATACCCATCTTCGAAACGCCCCAGGCAGTTATTTAGGAAGATTGTAATGACATGAATGGGGGGGGGAGAGCCATAACAGCACTTTCAGTGATCATTGGGACATAACTGCACGTATACAATCACGACATAGGCAGCGTCAAGGATGGGCTTGCAGGTGCTGTAGCTATCCCTAGGATAACCGTAGCACCCCCAAGAAATTACTGTGGTTAATTTATAAAACATATTTTTGTTAATGTGTGAATACTAGCCTATCATTTATTTTAGAATTATTATTTTTTGTACATTTTAAAACTAATTATTTTCGGACTAAAAAACAGTCGTATGATGATAAGGCCGTATGGTGATCCCAGTCGGCCAATAAGCGTAGCATAAGTTAAACTTTTGACCTTACTTCTGCAGTAACGTATTTTATAAAGAAATTTGGATGTGTTTTGTGCCCATTATCAAAGTGTGTGTAACGTTAGTATGGATTGGTTTTTACTCCATGAACGTCAACGTGTGAAGACTACAAATACCTACATAGGTTTTTCATAAGTGTTACGACCTGGCTCAAGGGCCGTAAACCAAACAAACCAAACTCTTACTGTAACTAACAGAACAGAATGATGTGTGGATGTCTGTAGGTGTATATACTGAATATATGTGGTGCATGTTGCATGCTAACCAAACTAAGGACTAACCCAAACTACAACAGCATGTGTGGTGCCAGGAGGGTCACACAGACAGTGGGTGTTTCTCAATGTCAAGGATGCTTCCTTGGTAGGACGGATTCTTCCAAGTGCCTTCCTAGTCGGGTCATTCCAAGGCTAGGAAAGACATTTGATGAACACGTAATGAAACGGCCTAGCTAGTGTGCAAGATGACGTCATTCAAAAAAATCCCACCTTCAAAATCATTATGCTTAATTAAACCGCGAGTTTCGTTTTTATATAACAGTTGAAAAAACTATGGATCGTGCTGTTTTGTTGTTAGTTTCGTTTTGCGCCATTTTTAAATATCTCCTCTT
>JAODUK010013150.1:0-28419 GCA_027564635.1 Typhlichthys eigenmanni | reverse complement strand
ATATATATATATATATATATATATATACACACATACATATATATACACATACATACATATATACATACATATATATATACACACATATATACACACATATATATACACACATATATACATATACACACACATACACATATATACATATACACACACATATATATACATATACATATACACACACACACACACATATATACACACACACACACACACACACACACACACACACATATATATACATATATATATGTATATATACACACACACACACATATACATATACATATATGCATATATATACATATACACACACACACACATATATACACACACACACACACACACACACACATATATACATATATATATGTATATATACACGCACACACACATATACATATACATATATGCATATATATACATATACATATCCCTGACCAAAGGTCTTTCTTAGCCTATTCTGTCATAAATACCCCAAGTAGAGTATCGCTCAAGCATCTCATTCTCATACAAAGCTACCGGTAGGAGTCAAGAGGGCTGCTCTGTCCAGTAGAGTTGAGCTGGCTGGGGGGGTGTTGTCTCCACGCTGTGGTCTGGGGGACGCCTATGGCATGCCATGGCTAAGCCAGCTATTATGGGGGGCCTCTGTTTGAGGGGCAGATAATGCGATCTGCAGCACTGCGCAGGGACTAACAGATAAGAGGCTTTAGCGAGTCAGGTGAGGGTCTGTTTGGCTGACTCGCACCAGATAATCCGGACCTCTGGATGGAGCCGCGGCATGGCGGTGGCCAGCACCGACCCCAGAGCTAGACCAAATACGCCACATCTGCCTCTGACTCGCTCAACTGTTTCAACCTCTCATCCGCTCAATTGCCACAACACAGCTAGAGACAATGTAAATTCACATTTCAGTCAAATTCTCATATGTAACACAAGAGTTGTTTTAGCATACAGATGTAACGTGAAACATAACGGTGCCAAAGTGACATATCCACCAGCAGTCATTAACAAGGAAAGTTTAAATTCCATACCAAGTATGGAGTTCTACTTTTACATGAAGATTGGCAGTATAAAAAAAATAAAAAATTAGCTTGTTCTTATGTGTTTTTCTATACCCATGGCAAGTATGTGTCATGGAAAAAGCTAATTGCGCTTGACTTTAATTAGATGATAAAATTCACCGTATACATACAGTGCATGAAAAGAGACCAAAAGTATGTTTAATAGCATGTAAATAGGTCAAATAATGGATGAAGGTTACTGGTTAGACATGGAAGTTCCGCACAACTGAAAGAAACACTGCATGCTAATGAATCTGGTGAAGCGGTTTTTAGAGGTGTTAAAGAGGTTAAAAGTTTTCCATACACTTCACACAGCAAGCAAAAGGTGAGGAGACAGATCACGCGGTTAGACAACACACGAATGCAAATGTGCACGTACACACATACCTACAAAAGCACATATTTTTGGCAAGATTAGATCTTACAGCATAATAATGTAGCCTGGATCCAGGGGAAGAGTATGCTCTCCTGAAATCGCAATATATAATAATAATAATAATTGACAAATCATCACGCTTGGCCAATCTATATGCTCTCAGTGGCTACTACCAGTCGATAAATCAAGGACTTCGGAACATGTGCAACCATCAGTATAAGCGGATAAGATACACACCTTGCTATAGAGTCCCACAGGCCTTGGCTTTCCGTAGATTCACTTAAAAGATCTTCATTGATTTTTTCTGCCTTTTTCTGCACCTACGATGAGAAAGAAGGCATAGCGACGGCTGCTTTATTATCGCTTCGATAAACCATCCCGCAATGTCCTATACTTTGGATAATTACATTAACTGCATGTATGACTAACCCTGACTTTGATGATCTTGCTGTGAAAACTGTCAAGAACAACAACGACATCTCCGCCACCAGCAGGAGAATCTGTCCCACCATGCCTGAAAGAGGGATTAAAAGCATTCATCATTTATGGGTTGTCACACTTTGCAGCTCGACTCGCGACCCCCGCTATCCCCAGAGGTGGAAGAAGAATAACAGACATATTATTATCTAATAGTATTTTAATGCAGGCTAGTAGCAGAATACGTCAAAGTAATGTATAAACTGTACTACTGCTAACAAGTATGGCTAAAATATGTAATTTTAATCCTATAAAATTGCCATTTCATTTCTGAAAATCATCTTGTGACCCCCTCCTGTGTCTCGCGACCCCCAGTTTGAGGACCACTGATTTAGGGGACTCGTTAAAACATTCATGAAATATCACTGATTAGTTGTATTACAAATCAAAAATGCCATTTAAACACTTCCTTCCTTCCTCAATACAGAGTTGAGGTGCAATGGTGGGAATGTGAACTGTTCATATTCAAAAAGAACCAATCAAAGAAAGTGTCAGGTGAAACAAATATCTTGAGGGAGAAATACATCTCATGTAATCCATCTAAGGTAGTGTTATGACAGTAAAACTTACCTCAGTCATATTTAAAATGAAAAGCACCTTTATGAATGCCACTGATTGGCTGTTTGTCATTTGTTACAGCAGCAGAATAGAGAGGCCACAGAGAACCAACTTTTCTTCCCCGTGAGGAGGAAAACCACGGCTGGGGGCCACAGCCTTGATCGACACCAAGAATGAGCCGCTCATAGTGGACTCTGGGACAGATGCCAGGGTCACACTCTGATCAAATTCATTACCCTCCATCATCATTCACATTCACCCCCCAATCGTTTTATCCGGCACTACTTCCCAGCCTTGCTGTATCTGCTGGTACATTTAATGAGGGAGTCCGTGCCGTATCGATCGCATCACACTGGCCTTTCACGGTAATTGTTTTAGGGCTGATCTGCTCGTCGGGGAATGTGTGTTGGCGGTAGGATCCCCGGGCCCAACACTGAGATACCGCAGAGTCGACCTTAGCCAGGGATGACCGATAGGCTGTCACAACCCGCAGGCAATCGTGACCCCGGCGCTTACTAACGGCAGAAAATTAACCCCATCACCCATGATAAATGCCCCTCCTCGTTGGGAACGGGGTGCATTTCTCTCCCCTGTGCGCAGCGCCGCTTGAGTCTCGGCCATGTTTTGTCGCCCCGTGCCGCCGCAGCCTGCAGGCCTGTGGTTAGAAAGCACCAGAGATCAATTTGTGTCCCCGCTCAGAGGAGAGGAGAGTGGGCCGCCTAATTCATCGCTGTCAGGGCCGGTGCGCGGCGGCGATCCCGGGCGCTGGAGGGGAATGCGGGATGGGGAGCAGGGCGGGGGGGTTTGGGGAGGGACAGACGCTCCCACTCGGCACCGATCGGCCACCTAACCCGAGCAGAGTGCCCGCTAACTGCAAGAATAATGACGCTGCCAAGGTGAAAAATGACATCACCTTTTAACTTCACCTGGAGGATTGGGGTATAAATCTTGGCTAGTCTGATATGATTCTGGAGAATCCCAGGGCTGTGTGCGTTCTAAATCTTCTGAGGATGGCCTGAGAAGGCAATAACTGAGGTAAGAGGGACATGCACTATATTGCACCGAAGCTCTCCGCACACTGAGTAAAGCATGTCCATGGCCACTGATTGACATTGACAGACATCGGTAGCGTTTATTGGCCGTTTTTCTCCCATTGAGTAAATAAGGTCCAATTCATGTGGATGAATATTTTTGATTGAGTTCTCCTCAACAGACGTGAATAGTCAGATAAACAGAAGTCCTGACCTACTGTACCAAGACAGAGGAGAAGAAGAAAAAAATAAAATTAGAAAAAGGCCAGCACACCCTTCCCGGTATTTGCCGCGTTCTCACACACAGGCGGCGCTGAGCTAACAGCTAACACGGATATTGCGCTGCTGATTTCCCCCCGGCATGGAGCAGATGGCATGGCAGGTGACTGGCTGAATCATCTTTACACTCCGTCTTGTCTGTAATAGCACCTCTCTCCTCCCACCTCTGTCTCTCCTCCTCGCCTGCACCGTGCACAACTCCCAGCACTCATCAAACCTTGAGCTGTTACGCTGTCAGCGGCTCACTGCGTTACCATAGCGATGGGATCCTTTACCTAACCAGCGAAGCAGCCGAGCTAGCAGGATCCCCTCTGATGCCTAGAGTCCTACGGTTTGTGCGGTTGCCAAATTAGCATCATTACCCAACAGTTTCCCTTTCAAATTACCATCGAAAATAAATTATGAATTCTGCATTAATAACTCAAATAGACAGCTAAGAAATACGCACCCTAGAATCTGATAGATGTCCTCTGATCTCCCTTCACGTAACTTCAGGATCCAGGCTCCGGGATTGGCTTTCAGCTGGAAGTATCCCTGCAGTTGTGAAAATTAATTATGAATTGGTTGACTCCGCCTTGGCACCAAACAGGCTCTGTTCCCGACATTAAATAATGCACCGACAGGGCTAGCGTGTAATATCTGGCCGCTGGGAGGCAAAGTAACGCATAGGAGAGTCCCCCACAACATCCTCGTCTACGCTGGGACCTGTGTTCCAATGCAACCACAATGCTGCATAATCTAGTTATATATATTTATGTATTTACAGTATTAGGGTATGTACAGACAGAGACACGCTGGGAATGCATGTCCTGCAGGCACAGTGAGTCAGGCAGCAGACAACTTCTTTGTGATTGGTTCATGATTGGGACCCTAAGCTGCAATACAGTAGCATCCAGCCTTCAACCTTGGAGAGGGCCTAATCAGTCAAATATCTCACATGCCTGTCTCTATTTATAGCCCATAAATGAGGGAGTGTATTCTCCCTGTTAAAAAGGTAAATTCAGCTATTGCAAGCCAATTGCAACATATAAAAAAAGTGGCGAACACCGCTCACAATGCCCATGGCTTTGCAATGCCATTCAATGTGTGGGGGCGGAGCTTCTGAGGGAGTTTGTTTTGATTTGAGCTCAAAGTAAGCAAGCGTTCTCAAGAATGATCCAACACTGTCTTTAAAAAGGTGTTGCATAGGCTTACAATACGTTACGGAAATACCCTGCCTAAAACAGGTGGTTTTAAAATAACTTGTGACTCACCACCACAGGAATACTAGCTATTGCATACACATTCAAGGGACTACATTGACGGTCTAGTATCTGACAGCTAGTTAGGGACCGGAGGGGGGGTGCTGACCAGGTTAGCCATGACGATGGTGTCGTGCATTAGGAGGTCCCGGCTCATGCCCAGGGTGAACTGCAGTCCTCGGGGTGGTTGGCCAGTCGACAGGTCAAAACAGTGGCCCTCCAGCAACAGGTGCTCTAGCTCGTATTCTGCCGTCACCATGCCGCTCACCTGGACACACACGCAACACAAGACGTCTCATAAATGGCCGCCGGGTACAAAAACGGAGCAAGCGTTAAATCCCTGCCCTGCTTGTTTCAGATGTCTCCCTGCTCCAACACACCTGATTCAAATGAATGGGTCATTATAAAGCTTCTAGAGTGGTTGTTAACCACCCATTCATTTGATTCATGTGAGACATCTAGTGCCTATTCCACAAGTACACAAACATTTTTATATACATAGGTTTTTTTACATAGTTTGGCCTTTCATCCCCACGTAAACAATTATTTTAGCAAAATCTTTCTAGGGTGAAGATGTTTAAAAACGCTGCCTGCGGTGTTCATGTGTAGACATGGAGAACTGAGTTTTTGGCTTGTAACATCAACTTGTGCGCCATTATCTCCTTTGTTTGACGTCAAGAGTGTGCACCGTAATACCCTTTGTTTGTTTACATACAGCGTTTTCTTCAGAGGCCTGAAAGCATGCGGATGTAGATTTTTTTTTTTTTTTTTAAAGAAAGTGCAGTATGGAAAGCATTTTCTCGAAGAAGGAAAATCCCTATTTAAATGATACAGACACATTTGTATCATTTTTGTATGTGTGGACTAGGCATAGAGCCAGAGCATGCAGGGCAGGGGGACACTGTTAATTTAGAACAAAAGTACAGGATAGAGTAAATCAATGGCAAGCAAACAGCAGGGCCGTCTACCTCCTGCAGGTGAATGTTATCCAAGTCATAGGGACTGCGCACGGCCTCCACCATCCAGCTTTCTGGGGTGATCATGTTCAGGGTGAGGAGGGGGGGCTCGGGCAGCTCAGCAAAGAGCGCCACCGGTCCCGGGGCCACTGTGTCATCGGCCATGAACGTCACGTCGGACTCCAACACAAACCGGTAGAAGCTGCAGTGCAAACAGACAAAGCGTATGTGCCGTTACATGTGTACCGTACGGTTGCTTGGGAGGTCCATTGCGTTAACATCAACATTTCAGCATTCAGATTATCATTTGTTTTGCACAGGCCTGAAAACAGATAAACCTCAAAATGCTGCAGTGCTGGCAGGGCTGGTATGCGCCACCCTAGCGAGACGGCAATCCCGTCCAACGAAAGCACTCTCCTCTCAAAAAGCAGCCGCCAAAATGATGACATGTAGTGCAATGGTCTCCTTTCTAGGACAGAGGCGATGGCTTCTGTTGTGAAGGCTGGGGAAATACAATATCTTCAAAGTGAGGACTCTAATACCATTACTGCCAGTGTTTTTTTGCTCAGCCAATAACAGAAATGCCGGTATCTGCAGTAGACAGCTCCCAAGATATCCTCCCGCCATTATTACTCCGGAGCGGTCGCGTGGGTTAGCTCTGGGCTAATCTTAATGCTAATTGCGTGCCCAGTGAGCAGTCATAATGAGTGGAGAGATAACACGACGCATGACAAACGTTGCCAACACCTTTCCTTTCCTACTCGGGACGCCGCCTTCCCCTCCTCGGAGGTACATCATCACATTCTCACGAAGACGCAGGAGGACCTTTCCAAAAGGTTCATTTCAGTGCTAGAGGCGGTCTTCCAGTGGAGCACGAGCAGAGCAGTTAGCAGAGCTGATGACTGCAGGGCGAGAAGAGAGGTGCTATTGCGGCATATTAAGTTGGGGGGGAGCGATATGACAGAGGAATCAACGACTGCCTATATAAGTAGTCTCATCTCTCAATGTATTCCTTCAATTACAGGTAGTGTACCAATTACCAGCCCCAATTAGTAGCCCAAGCAGTATTGCTGTGAGACTGCCCTACGTCATTCCCTTACCATCAAGGTTCTCATACAACCTGCGTTAAAAAGAATTAACACAATTAACCTTTCCCTACAATGGTAAAAAAAAAAAATTCCTTCTCTACAAAAAGAGACAAATGTAAATCCTATTTCCTAGTGGCGTGCACAAAGTTGCCGACACCTCTACGGTACAGCATGAGGTGCCATGCCGGGTGGTGATATCACGCACGCGGAGCTGGGATCTGCCAGGATTGTTTCACCAACTTCAACAAGTCGTATGTCACAGCACTTGGCACTAACATTATTCAAAGTGTGGCTGTTCATTGCCCGGTAGACTCCGCAGGCTGCACACTATCATATCATATGTAGCCTCCAACTGGCTCTGCTGACATCCATCATTACACCGTTACTGGAGCGCATTCCCATTTCCCTTCCATTCTCATCTTCCAGCCTATTGCAAATATTGTGGAAAAGTTAAAATTGCGTCTCGAGAGAGAGAGAGAGACACAAGGTGCCTCTTTTGGTGTGTCATATATTTGTGATGCAGCTGATGTAAAATGGCCTATACACTCATAAGGAGCTCCAGGAATAAAAAGAAAAAAGCAGAAAATGCTCTCATTTTGTCATTATTGTACATTTGATTCCTGTAGTTTCAATTGATTGATTTAAATTCTCTCTACAATGTATGTGAAAGGGCTTTGGAAAACCACATGAATAAAATAAATAAACAAATGAATACAAAGTTTATATGTGCAGGGAACATCATTTTGGGACAAGTGGGGCCTTCTCCTTTACATAATACATCTTTGACGATTCAAAGGGGAAGACATATCATACCCTCCAATTACACAAGGATTTATTCACAATCCTTCTAATTTAAGCAACAGTTCTTTCCTTTCATTTGTATTTGACTGCAGTGGCTTACATCTCCACCACGCACACTGCAAGCAATTTGCCATGAGATGTAAGGGGCGGCCCAAAGCAATAAGATGGTGTTATTAAGCAGATTGCATCTGTGCAGCACAACCTATGAGAGTGCGTGTGTGTGTGCACATGGATGTGTATTGTGTGCATGCATGCCAGTGAGAGAGAGAAAAAGAGGCACAGGCGCTTAGGATACACATCCGAGAGAGAGAGAGAGAGAGAGAGAGAGAGAGAGAGAGAGAGAGAGAGAGAGAGACACACATCCAAACCAAACTGTTCGTTTAATTACTGTAGGAGCTGGAGCTTACCTCTTAAGGGGCATCTCAGACAGCTTGGCCCTGCAATTCATAAACACCTGCAGTTTCAGATTGACCACTTGACCAAGCACCTGCGGGACACACACACACACACACACACGCACACACACACACACACAGGGAGAGACCCAGTTAGAGCTCAGAGCAGAATACACGGGCCTTGCTTTGTAGGCCGATGAGCTCTAAACACACAGATCCGCAGAAGCGGAGGCAAATTCGGTTTCATTGGCCCTCCCTCGTTAAGTGCAGTCACTTAGAGGCCCGGCCTCGTCGTGATACCTACAGTAGCATTGCTGCAGACAAGTCATTAGGCGCTGGTCAATAAGCAAATAATGAGCTGTTAACACTGTAATGGGCAGAGCAGGCGAGCTGCTATGGATAGCCACAACAAGCAGTCGCGGTTCAGAATGCAATGACAGCATTAAGGCTTACTGCAGCACACCACTGACTGGAAGCGTTCAATACAGGCCACCGGCCTCCAGCAAGAACAGCAACTATTCAGTTCTCAGTTCATCATCCTCCAAAAAGATTACAAGAGTTCCAAACAACCCCATCCAGGCAAGCAATGTGTATACCCATTAGATACATATGCATTAATAACATAATGTATATGTAATAACATTCATTCAAATGTACAGTATCTAAATTCTAGAAAAAATTAAAATGCAACACTTTCCACATCATCTGTGTGAACCAATATGAACTGCATATTTCTCCATTTCCTCTGGGAGTCAGAGGAGAATGGAGGAGATTAATAGGAGCGTACAGTACCATCAGCAGAGAAGACATCTTCTGTGCGTCTCTGGTAAGGGGGTCGACTATGGCCACTACGTCATAAAACACCGCATTGTCATGCGGGGAGAGCTGGAGCACGCTGCAATGGGAGAAAAAGAGCGCAAACACAAACAGTATACAGTAACGTATGTGAGTTTAGCATGCAAATGATACTAGCCAAAACCCCACAATGTCCAACAATGCTTTGGCCTTGATGCCACTGAAGAAAAAGCACATTTCTAGCTCATTTCTCCTTTGTTTTTCTTTGCTTTTCCCAACAAAAGGCAGTCAATAAAAATGTTATTGTACGTTTGATAAAAAAAAAACCTTTTGTTGTTGTCTCTAAAGAAAAGGCGGAGACTCCTTTGGGTGTTACAGACAGACATCGTTTGATTTTATATTGATGCAAGGAAGATCCAGAGTCAAAAGCATCACTTAGGTATGTACAGTAGTGCATACTACGGGGTTTAGACATGGTCTACAGCGGCGCAGCGAGAGTGCCATTTCCCACCTGTGGCTGTCTTTGATAAAGCGGACTTCTCTCCGGGCCTCTCCCTTGGGCACTGCCGTGAGCAGGGCATCGACCTTCATGACTAAGTCACTGGCTCTGGGGAGGAAGGGGAGGGGAGGGGGGGGGGGGGGGGTAAAGCAGCAAGGTCATCACTTATTAATGATACTTGTTAGGAGAGACTGCAGCAATAGCCCACGCTGTGCGATCTCAGGTTGCTGCAAGAGCCGGCCTCCTATCTCAGCCAGACAGGTACTTTCAAAATCAAGGGGGACGGCCATTTGCGCCAGTAAAGATGAGCTGGGTTTTGATACAGCCCTTATGATGAGATGAGAGCGAAAGACCGGAAGAGAGAGAGAGGGAGAGAGAGGCTGAGTGAGTGACTGAGAGAAAGCGAGAGCGAAACAGAATGTCAGCAGGAGGGAAACAACGTCTGTATGTGTACAGGTGCTGATAGGCAGCGTCTGAAGTGCAGCGAGAAGGGCTTTTGCGGTGATACCAAAAGGAGCCGTCCACGCGATAACATCTACTGCAACTTTCGACGACTGATGAAACACTCTGGTGTCCGTGCGGACAGCGGATGGATAGGAACCAGACAGGCATTCCAGACAACAGAGGCAGAGGAAGGGGAGGAAGGGGGGGGGGGAGAAACACAACATACTGCTTTGCCTTCATCCCCATCTGTTTGACTTTGGCTTTGACTTTCTCTGCCGAGGTGCGGAGTGTAATCTTCTCTAACAAATGGAAATCTTCCACAGTGAATTCTTCCTGCTCCTCAAACAGCCCGAGGATCTGACGTGGAGGAGAGAGCGCAGTCAGAGTCTTGTTCTCAGCATGTGTTATTTATCCTCTGGTGTAAAGCCTAATGTAAGCAGAGCACATTGTTTCATTCACTCAGATCTGTGGCAGTGACACCACCCCTCTCTCTCTCTCTCTCTACTGTCTATTTTGGGGAGGAGAGCTTTCCATGGCCCACGCTGCAAGGGGATATGGAAAAATATATTAATTGTTACTGCCATTTTAGGGTCCGGCCTCTTCATTCGTGGCTGTCAGCGCTGTTACTGCTGAGACATCAGTCCTCAGCTCTGCAGTGCCATCACAATGTGCACACACACACACACACACACGCACATGTAATGTACTACACCCAGGAGTGCTTTGCTGTACCACATTAAAAGAAAAGGTTCACACTTTTTCAAACGCAAACATTATTAAAATTGTGTTTTCCCAGATCATTTAAGCGCCTACAGTAGCTTAAGCATGCCGATGCTTCTCGCTGAGCTTTTAATGAAGTTCAATGGGCAATAGTTAAAAGCCTTCAAACCCATTATAATCTCCCTCTCAAAGAGGAGAAACTCACAGTACAGCCATGCATGTCTTCATTAGACTGAAACACACAGCTAGCATTAACGACAGTAGTAGATCATCCAGCAGTTAACCATTGAGCTGCCAGCGATTTTGTAGTTGGTTGTAGCTGGTGTCTACCCTGTTGCTCAAAGAGGCACGGTGTCTGCCTTGCTACATGCATGGACTAAACAAACATGGACTAAACAAACCCATGAACAAACTACATACATTGTAGAATAACCTGTAGTTCTGTAAACGATATGGAAATAATATGATTGCAATAATTATACTACATTGCTTACATTAAGATATTTCTCCATTGCCAGTCAATGGTCTGACGTACGGTGTTTTAATAACGTGTCATTCATATTGCGGTTCGCTTGGCACTGCATCCATGCATTAATAAACCTCACAAGAGACTAACACAACCTCGTAAACCTGCCTTCACCCTCTATATGTATATGCATATGTCCTGTTAAATGAACAAGCACGCAGTTTCAGGTACTCCTCCATCTACTCTGTCACTAAGCTGCGTCACTGAACATTTGAATAAACGCTGGACAACTTTCCCAGTCGCCAAGTCACTGGCCGCTACGTAGCCGGACGCTTTTCCGCTCGCCGTCGCCCATAGTTGCCCGGCGCTCAATGGAATGAATGAAGGTCTGTCGCTTTGCAGCTGACTGCAGCTGACGTGTGAAAGCACATTGAGAAGCACACATAACGCTGAGCAGACCGAGGCAACATGGACGCACTGAGCAGCTTTCGGAGACCTACGGAGCTCGGTACCACGCCAAGCGGCGTGGGGGTCTCCAACTCACCCTGCCGTTGCTGACCACCGCCCTGTGTCCAGGAGCCAGTTTCAGGACGTCTCGGCAGAAGAGCTGCTGACTGCGGATGAAGTCCACCTCCAACGTGTTGAACTTCTTCTCAAAGGCGTCCGCATCCATGCCCTGGAGCAGGACAGCACACGTTTGCTTTGCATGTCGGGTGTATTGATTGCGTAGCTCGTACTGCACTGTGTGATGTACGATCTAATCGGTTAGCTTCCCGCCCTTCCCCGTTTGCGTTTCAGCCTGTCCAAAACCAATTCTAAGCGACGCATTGACTTCAAGTGTGGTCCACGATGGGGCGAGCACACACTCCATTATCCAGAAAATAAAAGGTCTGCATCAGAGCAGCAATCACAGCTTTCTCCTAACATAAATATTGCAAACAGAGGGCCAAGCCGTCAGAACTGCACAATCATAGAAGATTAATCAATTTGTAATTAATCTAACAAACTTTTAATTAAACATTGGCCATTTTGTCTATAACAAGTCAGACACGGGAGTGTGAGAGGGTTTGTGGAGTCAGGTTATTAGTTTCCTTACATTTCTCTCCCAGGGAGAACAGGTGAAATACCAATAAATGTCGGCACTACTCAGTCAGCAAGTCTGTCTGGCAGCCAATAATAAAGTCATGTACCCCTGGACTCTGGGCCCCCAACTCCCACAGCCAACACATACCTATCCTTCCACTGCCATTCCTCACAGCCGGTAAAAGACAGAAATAATTGAAGGCCAGGTCGTGGTGCATCAGTGAATGTGGCCGTTCACTGATGCACCACGACATCAAATGACCCACAGCTGGTGGATCACTGGTTATTTCCTTCCTCTAATAAGGGAGAGGAGAATGACACTCCAGCCAGCTGATTGGTTGTTCAGTAACATGTTTATGTGCTAATGTACCATGTACCCTGCAGTACGGCTAGACTGGACTGTGGACACAAGTGGCCATGTGGTCAAGGCATGGTTGGGACCACGACCTGATCGCACCAGCCCGAATAGCGCTCGGCTGTTCGTCAGGTGGCCCCCCCCATCCCACCCCACGCAGCCTTTATATTGTATGATTGGACGCGTGGAGCCTGTCTAACGCTGGAGCCTCTTGACGGATCAAGTGGAACTGACAGCGAGTAGGCAGTTTGCCTTGGCATCCGCAGGCTGCAGAGCATCAGGCAGCCCCTGAAATGTATTCTAATAGGTTCTGCTCAGGAGAGGATGGAGAAGAAGCGCTCATCAATCACCATTTACTCGGGGTGTGCATCTACAACGAAACAGAGAGAGAGAGAGAGAGAGAGAGAGAGAGAGAGAGAGAGAGAGAGAGAGAGAGAGAGAGCAGTGGCAGGAAAGTCCTCGCCAGCGCTGCATGGCATGTCAGAAAAATAAATGGAGGAATTTAAAGGCCAGTGTTGAATCGAAACATGAAGTAAATGCAAATCTAAGTTTAACCATGTTAAGAAGGGACATTATGTGAAACGTGGATGTTTCGGTGAGACATCATCAAAACCCCCCATTTTTGATTCTTTAAATATAAGCAAATGCACTTTACAGACATCGCTCTGGCCGACTTCAACCCAATAAGGTGAACTGTACCTTTTCAAGTAAATGAAGATCAACAATATGGGAAAATAAATAACCACACACACCCCAGTACTAAGCCATTGCTTTGCAGAAATAGAGAAGACCCTCTCCCCTCCTCCACCCATCGCCCACAACCGTTACCTGTAGCATTAAATCCTTCATCCTTGCTCCTTGTTGGAGGAGCTGTACGCTCTCCTCCTTCAGGAGCTTCTGCACAAAATCTGTGGCAGCTTTGTTCTTCTGTGTGAGCACCGAGGCCCATATGGCTCTGTAGAGGACAGTGTTCTCTTCACTGGGCTTACTGATGGGGTTATCAATCACCCCTAGACGGACTCCAGGGCTGGATTTCTACACACACACACACACACACACACACACATTTCTCATGTTACCACAGACTTTAGGTGTTCTAGAGAAAGAAAGTATGATGGTGACAATGTTTATTGCCCAAATGCAACACTCAAGGTTTCTGTTCTCCTGACCAATAGAAAATGCCCGCTGGCGGCATTAAGCCAAATTCACGTGAACTACATAATAGCAACCTGAAAGTTTTCTTTTCAGGCACATTGTGTCAACAGAAGACAACAGAAATTACTTGTACGTTACATATACATCTCAGCCTCACATCCCCATCGCCGCATGCACGTAGACTGTGATATATTCTTATTGTTGTGGTTGCTTTTTGAGAGCAAGAATTGCAGACAGACCAAGGTGAAATGTGTCCCTGGTGAATTCAACATTTCTATTCCTTCCATGACTCACCACAGCAAGCTATAATTAAAGTGCAGCGGTACACAATGGCTGGAAATGCAGACTATGTGTTTGTGCTGATAGATTCATTTGGTGATAAATTTTACCCGACCAACCTATGATAAAAGATACCCGTGAGCAAATGTTGCAAAACAGTCTCCTGTCAGTATCTGCGGTGTGGCAATCGATCATGTCGTCTATAAGAGGTGAGGAGTTGGGTCAGCGACGGGCAACAGCAGGCTCACCACATGTTTCAGGGCGTCGGCTAATAGTCTCCTTCCTGAGGTACTCTGGAAATCTCCAACGATCCACATGGTGACAGGACTCATCCCGTCCCCATCTAAAGCAAAAGCAGCTGTAACTCACATAGCCCATGTGTAATGTACAAAACACTGGCCTGGCTACGCCTGACTATTGCTCTCAGCTCAATTTATTTTCGCTGAGATTACATCCTGGAAACCCTGTTGGCATAAGCGTACGCACAGCTACCCTGCTGGCGACCCAATCAGTGTGGGTTAAGTGTAGGGAGGGCACCGATATGATACTGAGCTCGGAGATCGGTCCGATAGTGACGTAAGTAGCTGCATCGGTATCTGTGACAATTGAACAGTTGTAACTGATCCATGGGGCTGATCTAATTACATTAATTTACACACGTAGGTCTGTCAAGCATCAGCCATGGCTGAAACAGCAGGTTTCTAAAATGCACCTAAAATAGAGACTGGCTGTCATTTACTGACTTAACTTAATACGCAATTTAACAATGGAATCGGATCGGTACTCGGTATCGGCCGATACCCAAAGTGTATTGAGACTGAAAAAACTGGATCGTACCATCCATGGTTAAGGGAGAGGACATTGAAGTCAAGAGGGTTTTGAAATGGTGGTAGAGCTAGACGAGGCGATCAAAACAAATGTAGCAATGCCGATTGGTTCAGTGCTGTACAATTTGTTTCAAAATGAACCAGAGGTCTACGCAAAGTGGGAGGAAATTACTGCAAACACTTTCCAATGGAGCGTGCCACCAGGCTAACAAAACACTGCAGATCACTCAAGAATATCCAAACATTAGAAGTAGAGTCATAGTTTTCACCTGCCCAGGAAAGAGGCTTTTCAAATATTTGGTACAGGGAAGGACACAATGTCACATTCAATATCAGTTTGAGGCCAATCTATTACATGACGAGGTGGGCCATAATTCCTTCCGCATACAGTACAAAATAGGACTAATACGAATACAAACGTATTTTAAACTAATCCTTTTTACACTGACAATCCTAATGCTTAGCTGAGTGTTACAGCATCATAGTAATCCTTTAAAAGGATCATTTTAGCAGCATATTCTGACTAATGAGATGGCCGAAAAGGAGGGAAAAGAAATGGTCCGACTGTGAGTGAAGTGACAGAGAGCTGGAGAAAACGAGAAATGCGGTGAGAAGACAGCTCAGAACATTAAAAGGTACAGTCAGCTATTGTAATTTAAGTGTAAGCAAATACACTTTTTGTCAAATTCATTCATCTTCGCATTTCGCTAGCTTACCGTTCTCTGTGCGTGCTGATAAAATAATGTGATACTTCTACACAGCCCTGACGCCGTAAATAGTAACATAAACAAAGTACTGAACAATGCTCACATCAACAAAGCCGTAGCACTACGCTTCGTTTCACAGTGCATTTCAACGTGTGAGGCCCCGCCGCGGAGGACCGATACAGTGATACAGTTTTGATTTGAGCTTGAAGTTAGCAATAATGACTGACCCTGCCTTTAATCTAGGAACTGAGTTACCTGACATGGGGTAACTTTGCTCCTGTAAGAAGGAAGTATGTTCCCTCAGCACCACTAGTCCATCTCTAAACTAGGCCTACGGAGTGAGGCACTCTGATGCCCTTTTAGACTGTTGGCCTCCAGCCAATCAGCCAAGCCAGCAATTATCCTGCTGGGGGGTCAGCCTGCCTTACCACTGGGTAACTTCAAACCTGCATAGATCCACTACAAGAAAAGGTGTATTAATTCATTCCCATTTAAGTAGTGCTTGGTTTAGAAATATTTCATAAGAAGTGACTTCAGCTGTTCCAGTTACGTTGAAGAACAAATGTTATGTGTTGTTTTCTCTTTTTATTTTACTTTATACACACTGTTGCACAGGCACTTTCACACTGCCGCTACAGTGTTGATACTGAGTGAGTGAAAATCAATCCAAGATGTCATCAATTGACCAACAAAGCATGAAATGATATGTGGCTTCTCACCATTTTTTGTGAAATACTTCATTCTCTGAGCCATCACTGCAGACTTGTCCCTGGAATCCAGGTATGAAAACATAGTAGTGTCCTCCCAATCATCTACAACTGAAGAAGACCGGGGGGGGAATAAATAGGCAGTTAAAATGGAAGCGTTGAAGCAGTGACTCACTGGGTATTTATTTTTAGACAAGTCAAATGAATCACCGGGAGA
Source organism: Typhlichthys eigenmanni (assembly GCA_027564635.1). Classification (NCBI taxonomy): domain Eukaryota; kingdom Metazoa; phylum Chordata; class Actinopteri; order Percopsiformes; family Amblyopsidae; genus Typhlichthys; species Typhlichthys eigenmanni. Next base: position 11,899 of record JAODUK010013150.1, on the reverse strand, counting down.
GCTGGTGAAGTCGAGGTATTTTCGATCGGTGCTGAGAATCAGTGGGTTGATCCTGGGCACAACATTGGGCTGTTCCATCAAGTAGTCAACTACATCAGTTCCTTCTGTCAACTGGCCCTGGACAGGGAACAAGAGAAATCCCACTGCCAATGTCTATCCACAATGCACAACACAGTGAGTCTGTACTGGCCTCATAGGAGAATTCCAAACTCCAAATGTATGTTGTAACTTCTAGTTTTGTCTGGAGAGTCTAACAAAAAGCATTCATATGATCAATATTACTGGAATTTGACTTGTATTTATCGGTGTTCTCTTCACCATGTTGCCCCGTCACATCTGTCCCAACCTGAAACGTGAGCGTATTCGGCAGCAAAGTGAAGCAGTGTGGCTGTGGCGGCCCTACCGTGAAGGTGGCTCTCTGAAAGGCGTTGGTGGCGTCCATGATGCGCTGCAGAAGGAGCGTCTCCAGCTCGTCTGGGTCCATCTCGTCCGGGCTGAGCGTTACCCCGTTGAACAGAGCCACAGGCAGCGTGCCTAGCCCACTCCTCTTGAAGAACTGGGCCCCAGCCTACAGCCACAAAACATATTGGGGTCAACGTGTGATAGTGAAGGGTGCGAAGACAAATGAGCAAACCTGAAAAGTTCATGTTCAGTACACTGTAGACATATACAGTCTTATTACTTTCGCACACATACACACACAGTATCTGAATTCTGGCCTTCCCGTTGGACAAATTAATAAATGTTCATGCCTGAGCCAATCAGTGCGATTGGGAGGGCTGGGCTGCGAACAACAGACGGGCAGCGGAGGGCTGGAGGCAGAAGTGAATGTGATGCGATGTTTTGTTCTGTAGTATAAAGGTGTTGTAGTGCAGAAGTATGTTTGAAATGAAACGCACTCAGACCGCAAGCTGTAAATTCATTTTGAACAGTGAAATGCGTGCAGCTTTACCCCCATAGTGCTGCACAACGTGCATCTATTTTAAGCACATATTTCTATTTTCAGATCATCCAGAGAGAAAATAAGCGGGAAAAACAATATTTCCAAACCTTTCGTTTGTCATCATACTCAGAATCTAGTCCTAGAATCCTTTCAACACTGGCTTTGGGGAATTTTCTCTTCAGGTAAGCAGAGATTACATCGACAGATAGTGTCTCTCCAACGTCTACTTTGTTGTACATCTGCAAGAGTGTGAAAAGGCAGAACCACAATTGACCATCACTCTCTTTTACATTCCTGCCATTGTCAATAATTTCCACCGCGGCATGAAGGAGATGTTTGCCTGAGGCAAAACCTCCTGAGTCGTCTACTCCAATAATGTCTCAGGCTGCAGGTCAACAAATGGCACAGTAAAACCCCTTCAGAATCACTCAGACTTGTGACAGGGGCGAGGACTGCTCTTAAATTGTCATGCAAAGGAAAGAGAACATGCTGTATATACATGCATGCTGTTCTTTACTTACTGCGACCATAGACGTCAGAGCCTGTGATAAATCATACTCGTCTGCAATGTAATTCAGCAGTCGGTAAAATGCAACGCCGGCATCGGTGAAACCGTCAACCCCATCTTCCGCGTTGACGACAAACACAAAGCCAATTCTACAGGAAGTGGATGAAATAAAAGTCTCCAATTCGCAGGTGAATTAGGAGTTCAACGTGAGTGTCAAGTGTGTGGGGTACACACACACAGGCTACTGGATGCTTTACCGTCTACCTGAGAGGAATCTTGTGCTTGTAGAAAAGCTCTGCAAGCTTCACCAGTTCAATACTGTCTTCCTGCACTGGATCGAGAAACAGGACCTGATAGCAGAGAGAGTCAATAGTCTTGGGTCAATTAAGTTGTCTTTTGTGTATAGAACAATACACGTAATGCTGAAAGCTTTTTTGATGATAAGTATGTTTTTCATTTTAAATTTTGGAAGAAATGCAACCTTACGCATTCTCAAATTGATCACAGCAATTTGATACATTTGAGACTCACCAAATTAAAGAAATTGCGCCGGATCTGCCGGATGACACCAGGAAAAGTGGCTCTAAGAAGCTCCTGTACTCCTGTTGGCCAGCTCCGATACATGGGGTCACTCTCAATGTCATTCATCCACTGGCAATTGGAAATAGCAGGAGACCATGATTAAATATAACACGAGAAACTGTAACTACTTTAACTACATGTTATTCGCGTCTGCCATTTAAGTGACAGTGCCATTGAAAAGGTTTTCAGAGAAGTTATAGATAAAATAATAGAAGCAGAAGCATGTTTTTATATATATATATAAATGTGTGTGTGTGTGTGTGTGTATATATATATATATATATATATATACACACACATACACACACACAGTATATAGCTTGGCAATCAACAATCTTATCCACATACATACTATATATCAAGACTCCAAAATAACTGACATTGTTCCAGATACTGCATTCATCACCCCCCCACACCACACACACACACGCGTGCGTATCAAGCAATAAAATGACCAAGGGAGCCAAACCATTTTTAATTTGATAGCATTCCTTGGCTAGTGTCCCAGTTTATAATTGAGGTTTCTGGCAGACTCAAGACTATTGCAATAGTCTGATGAGTGATCCACTAATCCACACCCAGTGCAAGTGCACAAAACGAAGCATGTGCAATGCCGTTCTGGGCACGAAGAATACATTCAGAAAGAACACATTCATTCTACTAAATTGGCTTACCATTACAGCCGGATGTCTTATATCTAAGGAATAGGTGTCTTCGACATGGTTCACAGGCAACCTCAACAGCCTTCCGTGGTGCTCTCCTTTAATACCAAGATTATGGAGACCCTCCAAGATCCTAGCCTCTCCTCGGAGGATGTCTAAAATGCTGACGAAGTAAAGATAACAGGGGACTATTTACGCTAAAGCGTAGTTCACATACGAGCGTGGTGCAACAGATAATCCAGGTATTAGTTGTTCAGAGGCTTGCTATAGACGGCTGGGCTTCTACCTGAAGGGGTTGTGAATGTCCAGGTCGATGTGCAGTCCATTGATAAAAAGCCCTGCCTCTCCTGGGTGAACCCCTATGGTCTCCCTCAGTTGCTAGAGGTCAGAGTTCAATAGTGTAATGCCAATTAAAATTGTTCAAATTCTTGAAAATGTTAATTGGCTAATGTGCAAATAAAATCTATTGCAGGGAACTCATCGTGAATTGGAAATGATCCGGAAGTTTAAATTAGACACGGCCTAGAAACATCTCTTAACATGTCAGTTAACCAGTGTTGCTACCAGATAAATCAAACCACTTTTCGTTCTCTCATAGGTTCTCACAGGACACTGGTTATGATATCACACCTTTTGGTTCTCCTCAATTTCTTTTCTCATTTCCTGCTTTACGGCCACTCTTGTCAGTGATCTGTGGGAACAGTAAAACACGTACAGTCACCATCAGCTTTTTCCACATCCCTGGCCAGCAGTAAAACCCCGGTTTTAATCTCCGAAATCTGCAGCAGGGCCTCAAGACATGCAACAGACGCCCAGTAAACACTTTTTAGTGTTTCATCGTAATGACTATCTAGGAAGCAAACATCAGAATACATTCTTCATCATTATAGAAAAAGGGGTTCACTGTCAGTTTACTGTTTGGCAATAATAAAAACAATCATACCATATTTCTATTAAATCCTCACTGAAAGAATTGCCACAACCAAATACATAAGCAAACTAAGGTAGATACAGTTGCTATTGTTAGCTAAACACTAGATGGGTTATATTGACAAATATTACAATATTTGTAAAATAATTATCATAATTATTATTATGTTTAAAATGTTTTCTATTTAACATTTGTACAATATATTTACTTGTGTATTATAATCAAGTAAATTGTTATTGGGATGAGGCAAATATTAAGTACCAATTATACAGCCAATATGATAATTTTATACCAATCCTACAGCCCTGAAACAACAGTTAAATTTAACATTTAATTTGCTTGCGATAATAAAATTGTTATTGTGAGACTCATTGTTACCTGGATAAGATGTTAAGTACGAACAATAATTCTGGGGGAGGTAGACAGTTTTACAGTGGTTAATGCATTTTGGCATGCCTTGTTAATTTCTTTGAGGCCATAATGTCTAAGCAACTCAGGTAGGACTTTGTATATTTCCTCTTTGTATCTTGTATTACTCACCTGGCTTTGCTTGGAAAGTTCTGACTAAGGTCTCGCATGAGCTTCAGAGCATCAAATTTGGGCACAGACATTATTCTAGAAGCTGCTTGGAAGCTGAGATCTAAGGGGAGAGGTAATTAAATCATTAACATTTACAGACCTAAATGCACTGGGTGTGAGTCTAGACAAATAAATCAATGCAGGAAAATCAAAGGAGATTATATTATGTTTGCTACAATGACATCACTGTCTCTTTTCAAACTGATTAATTCTATTTGTTATGCACAAGCTTAAAACAATTTAGAGGAATTCAATTTTACTTTTTTCACTCAGTGTTTATGGCTGCATATACACTGTGATACAAGTCATGTTTAACAGTCACATACGGTGACAATTTTAGTATGATCAAAATTAACAACAATATGAGTATTTGAGTATTATATGTATATATATATATATATATATATATATATATATATATATATGAGTATTTCATAAATACTACTCATAAAAGCAAAACAGTAAAATAATCAACAATAACTGATTTTCTGATGACAAAAAAAAAAGTAACTCCACCTTGTAGCTCCCATACTTTAAGCGGGGCCATGTCATTGGTGCTCTCGAGCAAGTGTCTGCGAAGCTCACCAAGCTGCTCCTGCAGCTCAGGGTGTGAGTTCCTCAAGACAAACAGTGTGAAGAGTGTACATTTAATTAAAAGTTACGTTATTTGAGAAGACTTTTATTTTCAACCCTGGGGTCAAACTAAATACAGTTGGCGTTTAACAAGGTTTGGGGACCCGGAGGGGTCGAGAGATGAGTTTGTAAATAAAAATGAGAAATCTATATTTATTAGCTTGCGTTTATGACTGGTTACTGTTTTTATTATAGCTTGTATGGTGGTGTGTAGGGGATGGGGTTCGTTAGCAGGATTCAATTGTAGTTACACACACACACACTACAGATCAATATGACCATAAGCATGACAACAGAAGTCTTTCTACTTACTTTAATGTCCCAAAAAGAAATCCTTGGACTTCATCAATATGATCATCCAGAGCGTTTGCTGCCATCTTTGAATCTTTAGAAAAAAAAATATAGAATTTTTTTTATATATATATATATATATATATATATATATAAAGTTACAGCACAGTAAGTATGAACAGTCATATATGTCAGAGGTACAGCACAGTAAGTATGAACAGTCTTATATATGTCAGAGGTACAGCACAGTAAGTACAGTCTTATATATGTCAGAGGTACAGCACAGTATGAACAGTCTTATATATGTCAGAGGTACAGCACAGTAAGTACAGTCTTGTATATGTCAGAGGTACAGCACAGTAAGTACAGTCTTATATATGTCAGAGGTACAGCACAGTAAGTACAGTCTTATATATGTCAGAGGTACAGCACAGTAAGTAGTCTTATATATGTCAGAGGTACAGCACAGTAAGTAGTCTTATATATGTCAGAGGTACAGCACAGTAAGTACGAACAAACACCAACAGACCTTTGACTTTGGTATCATCCACCACTTTGTATTCTGTGCTCTTTATAGCTAGCTCTACCGCATATCCAGACAGAAGCATCTTCTGAGGTTTTGGATCCTATAGCAGGAAAAATAACTAATTTAATGTCACTGATATTAATAACAGTCATCAACATGTGTGGGCACTAGACAAATATCACAATAGTATACTGGATGTTCCTCAACATCCTTTCTTTTGCAATGAAGAATAAACATAACACAAAAAAGGAAATACAGTATTTCTTTGTTGAAACAACGCTTCTTGGCAATGCATCTTATACCTTTGGAAAGCCTGCTTATTTCCCTTTTACATGGTACCACATTTGTAAGGAACATGCATTTGTGGAAACAGCAGCAGAGCTGAGTATGTGGGTTGTGTCCATGAACATTTTGCCAAATCTTCTCTGACAATGCCAAACAGCTTTTATGAGCTGTTGACTCTTGTTTGGTGTTGTTTGGTGGATTAGCTGATTGAAGTCTGAAGAAACAAGACAAATTTAAGTCTAACAATGTATTAATTTAACAAACAGGAGCGTCAGTAGCATGTGGAAGAACTATACACAGCCACAACAGCTCCTCCTCCTGCTGCTCACCAGCCTGGTCACACACTGCTGTGGGATGGAATCTTATTCTTTAACCAGCATTTGTCACAAGTCAGCCAACATGGTTGTGTTGGTCACTCTAGCATGAACAGCACGCCCAAGCTGATCCCACAAGCTTTCACAAATGTCCTTACTTTTTGTGCGTAGTTCATTTAACAAATAAACAGCCACCTAACAAGGAGAGAATGTCCATTCACAGTGCAAAATAACTAAAAATGTTGTTTGAAAAAGAGCATAGAATAAAAGTAAAACACCACAAACATGCGGCCAGAACCAAGTGTCAAAGTTTCTGACATTCAACCTTGACACAAACATTTCGCATTATTCAAAGCACTTCCTCTATGCTTTAGATTAGCAATTTGAAGCCCTTAACACCTACATTCTGCTTTTATCTGCAACATATATTTGAGAGAAAAAAAAAAAAGCATCATGTTATCTCTGCACAATGAGTCAGGCCAGGGCATCCATTCCATACTCCACAGGTCTCATGTCTCCACAGGAATCGCTTTTCTTTTTTATGAACAGAGGCCACTAATGCAATCCATTTGAGTCCATCGCTCAAATGACCTCTGCTTTTGTCAGTGGTGCACTAAGAGTGGTAGTTGCTGTACTACAACACAGATACAACTGTGGCAAAGAAACTACAAAACGAGAGAAAGCTTAACTAACTCGTTCTTAACTAGTTCTGTTACTGTAACTTTGTAAGTACAGCAAGCTTGTTCTTAAGCCCACATCATCTAAAATCCAGTATGTTATCAGAAATTACCATATTTAATAAAGAATACTTTTGTAATAAAGTCTAGAAAAAATAGTTAATTAAAAGGGCATTAGATATGTTAGTCATTCGAGGAATATAATGGAATAGCATGTATAACTGGCTATATTTGCTACTTACCATTACAAAATGACGTAGGACATATATAAGCGTTCCCTGTTCAGCTTTCTCTGACAGAACTTTGTGAAAGGAGCTGAACTTTTTGGTTCCAATCTCTGCATAGAGAATCACAACTGGTACATCGGTCTTGTTGAGTCCTGGGTGTCTGTGATCATTCTTGTATAAATACGGACTGGGCCTGCAAACATTTAATGGAACATTAAAATTAAGATTAAAGCCACAACTATCACAGAATAACACCACACACAGTTTGTTTTGGTACAGCGGCATTTAGCGTTACTGTACCTGCCTGCAGCTGCCTTAAGGAGCTTCTTCACGTCCTTGGTGCTGCAGCTATGTTGACCATGGACAGAGACAAAGGCCGGGCAAGCCTCAGGCGGAGGTTCATCACTGGCTATCTACAGTATGTGCAGCAGAGAAAGAACTGTAGTGGCAAAGTCTTTTCACACGTTTGTGTCAGGACGTTTGCTTCTGATTAATTCAATAGCTAGATAACAAATACATACAATCGCTGTAATGTAAAACCAAACAACAACTGCATTAAATGGCATATATTAGGACACTATGGCTCCATGTGGACCCTATGCATCGTCTCCGTCTTAGCACGCAGAATGGTATCTACCACAAGCACACATATAGGAAACGTCATACAATATTTCCCATCAAGGACTAAGAAAGTGTTTATACAGTATATACATTTAGATTATACCTGCTGAGATGCAAATACAGCTGGTGAGTATGACCGCAAGGACAGGGCAAATTTGAGGAGATTGACCTGCAGGTCTGTGAGGAATTGTCCAGCCTTCTTCAGGATGAGGTTGTAGTAGGAGCGCACAGACTCTGCACCAGAAATAAATGTTAAAGATGCAAACCTGTATACCTTTAATCAATTTATGTCTACAGAAAAATCACTCAAATGCAATGACTCATTTATAAAATCACCTTACCTCCATTTTTGTACACGGTGAGCTCTTTCACAGTATCAACAAACTGCCAGAATTTTTCATTCCCATCTTCTCCAATAAACTCACTGTGCAGGATAGATTATTAACTCATAATTAAAAATATGTGTGTTACAACACATATCAAGCTGGCGTTGTGTTTATGTTTGACTGCCAAACATTTTTTGTAAACAACAACAGTACATTTTCTATAGTGGAAAGTAATTACTATAAATATCTACTTGACACATTCATGTTGTACCTGGAGTATTTTAGAATTTGACAAGTAGTGTAGAATAGAAGTAAAAATGCAGTATAAAGTATGATACTAATTATGGTTTATTACCCAAAAAAACATAACTCGCCTATTCATTATTCTATTACAGGTGGATGTTAAAGACATGTATAGTCTAGTTTCAATGAATAGCACACCCTGTCGTTTGATAGATTAGGCTACTGTGGTGCAAAAGAGCTATTCCCAAATGCATGGCAATAGCTTTTTGCACCACAGTAGCCTGGAGCCTAGTAGGGGTTGCAGGCAAATTAGAATGTAGTCCTAATAAAATAAGATATAATCATGAAAAAAAAGGTTTTAAAGAAAACTGCATAAGCAGAATGCCATAAAACAAGATATTGCATGAGTAATACTGTAAAAACTAGACTGGAGAAACATTGCACACTCAATCACTATATGTCAAGACTACTACTCAAAGCAAACATTGCATTTAGATTGTAGCTGTGCATTCTAACAGACTGAGGGACGACAATAGCTTACCTTGTTTCCAGAAGGAAAGGCGTCATGGTCCACTTGGCCTTTATACTGGCAGAGACGCCTTTTGATGCAGAGCGTACATGATCGATGTTCAACAGCAGGACCGCCAGCAGGACAATGTTCCTCATCATCTCTGGCATACCAACGCTACAGTGAAGTACAATTCTATCGTAATGCACATAACATACAGTATGCTTTGACCAATACAGTAATGTACGAAATGCTGGTGCCACGTCGATATTGCATTATCTAGCCTACAAATGCTAGGTACACAGGACACTGAAGCCTATAGAAGTAGCTACTAATGCCTTAGAATGGGCGAACGAAACGGTTTCTTCTGCGTTTCTTAAAATACAAGAAAATAATGCAAGATTGTTACTATTATGCACTTCTTAACCTTAATGTAGCACGTTGCAGACTCAAAAATATTTATAGTGTGCACACAGACTCAATGCAAAGTATATCTAAACTGTCGTATTGAAAGAATGAATGAAATACAGCAGCCGAATAACGGGAACTTCATCAAGTGTTAGTAGCAATATTGCTACATACGTGCAACTATGGATCGGCAAGTAGCCAAGGACACATTGTTACAAAGTTAGCCATTTGTAAGTATCCCTCATACCGTAGTCAGCTCGCCGCTTCCATACAAAGGTCTTCGCAGAGCTTTTGAAATACGGCTGTGGTGACTGGCGCTGACATATTTTCGCAAGCTAAAGAACAAGCAAGCTCAAAATATAAATTCACTTAATACGTAATTTATCAACGAAACTTGTATATTATTATTTTACGTTGATAAACGTAAAACAATTCTGAATTGAATAAATCGCAGATGGAACTCTCATTTGTAACTGGCAATGCTGTAGACACCTAAGTGTCCCCGCACGCTTTAATTTACTACCAAGCAGCGTGCAATTCATAACCTTTAGAACCATTTGGAGTATTGGAGTATTGGAGAGCCGGTATATGGAGGATATTCAGACAATGGAATGTTTTTATATTTAATACGTCATAATTTATTATGTTATTTTATAATAATCTGCTCGACAATGTATTGCTTTTGAATTACAGTGGTACCATAACAAAATAGACTACATTAAAAGACAGTGTGCAATAGCTAGCCTGGTGTAACCAGACCATAAATTCATAAAAATTGAGCTGAGAGCAATAGTCAGACTGAATCAGGCTCCCTATATGATAATAGAAATATAATAATAATAACAATAATAATAATAATAATAATAATAATAATAATAATAATAATAAAACAATAACAATTAACAATGATGATGATGATATTAACAATAATAATAATAATAATAATAATAATAATAATACTTTAATTATTATTAGTGTTGTTGTTGTTGCTGCAAAAATGTACACAGCAAATGCACAACACAGTACACATGCTACAAAAGGGTTTCCAATAGATCTGACCATGGTGCTGAAAGTGTTTCACTTCAATTTTCCACTTTAGATTAGACCGTTGCAAAATATAGACAAGTCTACTATAGCCTAGCATTTAACAAATAATTCACTAAGCAGATGGATAATATATTAAAGGTCCTATATATTCTCAAATGTCAGAATGGACTTGCTTTATATCCTTAGGTAAATAGGGCTATGCGTGGTTAGATGTGCTCAGGTGTCTTCATTCAGTGTCCGTGAGGTTTGTGTGGTTTTGGTGTAACAAGATAAGGGGATGGCACCAATGCGATACAGCCTGCCCTGCCGAACAGCGACGAGAGCATACATTAACGCCTTTGCCGACTTGAATGCAGCATCCTCTCTGGCTGTCTACATCGTTCTAAAGCTGTAAAATGCTCCGGGATGATCCAATCCACTAGTCTGAGCGGCCGATACCACTTGCGTACACGTTTTGGACGTATGTGAGGTAAGAAATTTTGTTTATACTGCAGAGCAATTTGACGAAAGCAACCGGACTGCGATTTTGGCGATTTGGGATCAAAGCAAACTCCAGACCGCTTCATTTCAACTTGACATTCGATCTTGACAGACGTTGGGACGGATGCAGCTGTGCCGCTATAGAAGTTGACAGCCAACAGAGGAAGTAAGCTGGCAAAAAATATTATGCCATGACTCTTGCAATTGGTCAAGCATTTGGACAATATTTCGAACACAGAGCTGACGGTGTGCAGTATTTCAGAGATCTCGGTATTGGCTATTTGCTTAGTCCAGACTGCGTATTGGAGCGATACACAGTGTTATCTTGATCAACATGTGGCACTTTGGACATCTGTAGACATTTAGTCGCCTTTAACTGAGACATGAAGGAATGACAACGGAAGAATCCTAACTGAGACATGAAGGAATGACTCCTGAAGAATCCATGGGTAAAATATATTATTCACAATAGTGAAATGAAAACACCATCTTGATATAATGGATGATAGACCCAGTAAGCTCATATTGGTTCCTATTTTAGCTGTGCTTTTTGTGATGATAGGCTACCAGTACATTTGCCCTGCTGGCAGCAATTCGTGCCACTTCAAGACTGGGGAGAAAATAAGAGGAGTTAGTTTACTTTCTACCCACTACCAAGAGAGCGACGATTTTTACAGAGATCAGGACCTGGAAGAAGAGAGCCCTCCGAAACTACCGTCAAAATTCAACTTCAGCGAACGAGACCTCGAGCGACACGTGGAGTTCAACATTAAAGGGGACGACGTGATTGTCTTTTTGCACATCCAGAAGACGGGCGGAACCACCTTCGGGAGGCACTTAGTTAGAAATATTCGTCTGGAACAGCCGTGCGACTGCAAACCAGGGCAGAAGAAATGCACATGCCACCGACCAGGGAAAGATGAGTCCTGGTTGTTCTCCCGGTTCTCGACCGGGTGGAGCTGTGGGCTGCATGCAGATTGGACAGAACTAACCAACTGTGTACCTGTCATTATGGACAAAAAAGAGGCCCAAAAGATTAAAAGGTACTCTCTCTCTCTTCCCCCCCGCCCCCCCCCCTCTCTCTCTCTCTCTCTCTCTCTCTCTCTCT
>JAODUK010013129.1:0-28431 GCA_027564635.1 Typhlichthys eigenmanni | reverse complement strand
CTGAGGGGGGGTTGGGGGTAGAGGCATTGGTCCGCCAAAAACATGACATTCCCAAAAAAGGCTGTTGGAACCCAAGACTCACCAGAATGATTTGCATTACTTAAGCCTGCAGGAATTACAGCCCTGCCATGGTCAGACAGAGAGAGAGCGAGAGAGAGAGAGAGAGAGAGAGAGAGAGAGAGAGAGAGAGAGAGAGACTAGCAAAACTGTCATTGACCTTTAATATGCATGATTTGTCTACTGTGCCTGTGCACTTGTGTTTGTGTCCATGCATTCTCCCTCTTGTTTAATCTCTCGTCTATTGCCCTGCTAACATACTGTAACCGACGAAACAGTATTAACCAAACCTAGCTGGTGCTAAAACTGTATGTATCTGCTGTCTTTTGTAAAGACAAGAGTTATTTCCAATTGATAATTTTCTTTCACCCAGAAAAGTAGTTGTTAGCTGTACGCATGCACACACAAACACTCACAGGGAATGTTTTATGTGCAATGAGTGGGAGATGGGTTCAAAGAACAGAGCAGCGTTGCTGCATGTCCATTGACTTGGCCACTGTGTTCATGTATTCAACTCGTGTAGCATTCAATCCAATTAAAAGTCTCTTTATAGGCTTCAATTCAGGTAGAGAGTGAAGGTCGCAAGCTAACTGCACTGAAGAAAGCGCATTGTACATGAATTGATCCATTTGCTAACTTTTTAACTAAGAGTAATTTCTGCAGACTATTAAACATGGTGAATTCAATTGTAATGTAACAACAAGCAAACTTGTGTTTTTCATAGATTTAAACACTATTTACATAGAAATAGCAATAAATAAATAATATTAGAAAAAAAAAACATTTTATTTAAACACCTATTACATTTTTGTAAAATAAGAATATTAATTATTGCCAATGCAAATATATATATATATAAAATATAACAATAGTGTCACAATCATATTGCATCATGTTGAACTGTGTTGTATCATGCTGTATCCTCTGATGTTTCCATGAAAATAAAGTAGAGATTTGCAATTAGAACTGACAGCTCATTGAGTAGGGTGCACTGTTGTCTCATGGGAGTTGGTGTCAAAAAACATTTCCACAACACCCTTTGATGTAGATCTCACCCCTGGTCATTTTCTGAGACTCCATACAGTGCAGTCCACCGAGGCCAACAAATGGAAATGGAAGAGCGAAAGAAGAATGAGAGAGGGACTGAATGAGACGTAAAAAAATATGGCACCAAGGATGTAGAGAGGAATGAGGAGTGTGAGGCAGGGATGTATGAGTGAGGAGAGTGAATGAAAGAAAGAAAGAAACCCTTAAGGGTACTCTCAATTGTGTTATATAGTGTCCCTCGGGGCATAAGCGTTCCTCCCCAATTCAATTGTTAATGTTTCTAAACTCAACCGTGAGACGATGAGCTCTGTTGTGGGGTAGTAGAGAACTGCAGGCACTCCACAGAAGGAGCGCGTAGAAGATTTACACAAATCACTCTAGTTTACACATCTGGTGTAAATATTACATCAAATTGTATTCTGTAAATGTGTCGTTTTTACAATTAACCGAACCTGTGAATTTGTTTACAGCATTCAACAGAATATTTGTAGCCAAGGCTGCACATGTATCAAACGTTTACACATATTTGTGTTCACCTACCTTCGCACACACATTCACTGTGTTAAAAGCATTAACACATTGAATGTTGACTGCACATTTAGTTTCTAAACTCACAGCCCACCTCATTACCTCACATTCAAGAATTAAACACACTTTATATCAGTTTTAATGCATCCTTTCTAAGAGTGTACTGCACTGTATGCACTCTCGAAATTCAAACCAAAACAACAATGTTTTTGCAGCTCTTGTTTCGACCACAAGGGTAATTTCAGACACAAATTGAGGAATTTACTTCATCCACTGCCTGAAGAAGAGGAAAATCGCTTCTCATTAATTTGCCCTGACAACTCTGGTAAAACAATTAAATGTAAACGTGTCTAATCACTGGTGAGATGAGAAGGCAAACACCCGTGAACACATGACATACATTTACACGTGCGTGCATGCGTGCGTGGGTTCACACAGCTAAAAATCAGATCACTTCACAGCATGGGGTGCATCAGAATCGAACACCTAATTTCTTCTGCAGCACAGTCACAGCAATTAGACAGATATGGCAGTGAGCTGGAAAAAAGGTTTAAGGAAAGCAAGAGAAAACAAATGCTTTTGCCAAGCACCTGTCTTTCACGTGGCCTTCATTAGAGCAGCCGCCCAAAGCCAGTTCAGTACAAGGTCTGTTACAACAGCAAAATGTATAAACTACACTTTTATTACAACCACAATACTTCCAGACAAAACCTGAGTATAACAACTACAGTATGACATCTACGACAAGAAGGCAATCACTGCAGAAACTAAACAAAATACTACTTACTAAAATAAGAAGTAATTGAAAACCTATACTGTTCTGTATTGCGTGTTTTGTCATTCAGAGATTAATACAATCACTATATTCCATTTACAACCGGAATAATTACACCCTAATCTAAAAGTCTGATTAGACGATATGCGCTCCTTGAATAATTAAAACAATATTCAGACATTTTAATTGCAAAAATGAGAGTTTCCATATAGAGGATTTACTTTACCCCCTGGCCTCCCTACTACAGTTGGTTAAGGGGTAAACATTAAAATATTAATGTCTCAATTAGAATGGTACAAATGAATATAATAAATATATTCTGACAAAGCATTATGGCCTCTTAAACGCTAGCGGTATTAGGGGGATAAATCCTACAGGGCTCTGGTGGGTGTGTGGATTGTATCAGCAGTTTTCTCTACAGGTAGCAGTAATAAGACACATCTAAATTGTGGGGAATGACCTAGCCTACTGGGCCAACCTGTGCCAAAAGAAGTGCTATACAAGTGTTTATAACCCAAATATCTAATCATATAGAAATCATATAGAAACATTAGACACATTATGCAGAGGCCCTTGGCGCCAACAGCCATAAACTTTTTGTGGGTCTCTGTGCTAGTTGAAAATATATATTTCAACGGGGTGGGTGATCTCTGTGCCAGGGGATGGCTAATCTTGGCCAGGCTCTGAGGAAGTGTAATTGCTCAGGGCCCTTCTGACCCACACTTCCGTCTTTACAGCTTCTATTAGCATACATAATACCGCTCTGAGAATGCGTGGAGTCATGCCAATTGAAAAGCAATCATTTTCACAGCAGACCATCGCCACCATCACTTTAATTGACCGTGTGTGAACGCAAGCGAGCTTGTGTGTGTGTGTGTGCAACACTGCATCGTGAGACTGTAGATAATTGCTTTTGCGGAAGAACATCAAGATGTTGGTAATTCAGCAATTGGATTTGATTGCTATTGTCATTGTTAGCTCCCCTGGGCAGACTGAAAGGACTTATTTGTTTGTCACAAAACATAAGGCACAGGCGATAACTTCGACATCCCTGTAGAATGTCTATGTTGCTTTCTTTGTTTATCTATCCCGCTATCTTGCAGTTGCTAATGTCTCCACAACACAAGAACATCACTCACTCATCACTCGCGCGCGCACGCACACACACACACACACACACACGCACACACAGACAGACAATTGCACTCTATGGTAAAATCCCTGCCTTTAGGGGTTTATAAGCTTTGTGCCAATAATAAAGCAGGATTGCACTTAATATGAATGACACTTCACTCAGTGAAAATACAATCCAATTATCTTATCATAACAATTTGTATGGGGAGGTTTAATGGCAATGTGTAAAGCATGCAGTGGCTAAATGGTTCACTCAAAGAAGACGGATGCTGCCTGTGTCCCCAACTCAGATGACTGTATGTTCACCAGTGCCGATCTGATTTGCAGTTGAGGTTACAGAAGAGTTACACTGGGTTTCCTGTGCATACACAGGCCTAAATGGTAATATAGCCAACATAGGTTGTATAACCTTACCTTACCTTTCCTATGGAATGTTCCTTATATGTCGCATAGCTAAACAGAAATGTCTATACATATGAAGCCAAGCTAACAACTATCTTAATAAGAAGATACTGTATGTGTTAGTGCTTAGTATGCTTGCTTGCTAATTTATTTTTACACCATTGTTTGAGCCTTGCAGGGACAAAGTGATTGAATCACAGGAATGTGTATTGATGTAGTGGCTGCTAATTACGTAGTGAAAGAGAGGTCATTAATCTTTAAGTTAGACTATTTTAATTCAAGAGTGAACTTTCACAAATGGATAAATGATATGCTGCCTGTGAAAGTCTAAAATTGCACTAAACAATGTAGAAAATGCCTATTAAACATTCATTGCATTTTAAGGACATTCTAGATGTCTACAGGAAAATAGCTTTTCTTAATGTTTTCGTCTTATATTATACACTGACATCTAGTGGCATTTCGATAGAACCACGGCCAAATACAAATAAGCAATAAGTCATCAATAAATTAGCCAACATGGGTCTCATTTGTAACCCTGTGCCCGTACTAGTAAATGATTACTGTACATGTAAAATCTATACTCTATAGCAGAGGTCTTCAACAAAAGGGGCCGGGACCCCTCCTTAGAGGTACTGCTACTTTTATACATGGCCCTATAGGCCGCCTTACACATTATTGTTGACCAGGAAACATAATATTTGATACCATAAGTGAGGGGTCCCTGTGCCATGTTAGATTCACTGTTTCTATCAGCCATGGGGTCCTCTGCCCTATAGCAGCCAAGAAACTGCCATTAACTTGATAAGAGTTTTGTATGGGGTTCATCAATGATCATTAAAGAGCATGACTTGAATAGACTTAGAAAATAGACATAACAAAAACATTTGCAGCAAAATATAATAGTATACAAACATTATAATAGCATTTGCGCCAATGTTCTTTAATAATGTTATCATGGTTTAAATTGATTATTACATTTGGATTTCATATAATGGCACCTAAAATAGCCATGATTATTTCCAAGTACAGATTATGAATCCCATGTGCACATGTAGTAGTAGAAATTGAATTTAATGAAAATACAAAAAAAAAAATGTTAACTTCTTAAATAAAAATCATATCCACAGCACTGTATTAAGCGCTAGTCTATAATACCAATAAAGTATTACTTTAATTACAGATTGCAGCATCACAAACAAACATTTTTTAATAAACTACACAAATCTTGAATTGTATAGTTGCTGTGTTTTATGACAGAAAACCACTTAGTGTTTCAATTTACTGGCTAATACTGCCCCTGCTGTAGACATCATACTCTTTATAATGCAGGTACTCTTTCAGTCTGGGTGGCAGAGGAAGAAAACTGATGAACACTGGTGATCTCAAACGCAGACGACTCAGGTAACCTCTTATTCCCAAGCGGCACAAATGCTTAAGGCTCCGTACATTTCCTGAAAGGCAAAGTAATCAAATTAGATATGACAAACATTTGAATGTTTAGGATGGAGAGGGATGGGCTATACAGTTCTCTCACTTTGAATGTGACAGATCTCTGGCCACTGCTTTTGCTCTTCCAATGTGCTCTTCAGTTTGGTGCAGAAGGAGACGTGGTCTGTATAGTCCAGCATTATACGCACTACCTGACCAGATATGTGTTTGAGCCAATACACAGTTATTACCTCACAGAACTAAAACACAAAAACAAAACACAGACAGAATAATTAGTCTTTAAATACTCTATACTCATTTAAAGCCCATTGTTTCACCATGTAACTTTCAGATAAGCCTGTTACCACCATATCTTTAATGACAGTCGATGTCCATGGGGCGTAGTCATGGGAATTGTCGCCATAAGGACAGTCAAAGCAGCGCTGTACATCATAGCCGTGGTTGAGAATCATTCTTAGCATGACCTCATCCTTCAGGGCGTACTGCAGGGCTGAAGGGAAGTGAGTGGTATTCACGCGCGAGTAATAATTGACATTAGCTCCAAATTTCAGCAGCGTGTTAACTAATTCGTAGTTGCCTTGCCGCAAGGCCACCTGTAGACAATTGATAGGATCCTGGTTCACCATAGCTCCGGCTTCCAACAGCATGCGAGCGCACTGAACGTCATTGTTAGACACGGCGAAATATAGCGCAGACCGGCGCTCGTCGTCGTAGTTACGGCGCACCTTGGGGTGCAGCATAAAGTTGGGGTCGTACCCGGCTTGGAGGAGCAACTCCAGACACTGAGCGTGACTGCCAGCAGCTGCAGAATGGAGAGGACTCATGCCACTGTCCTTCATAGCCTCCATCTTTGTCACGGGGAGCAGTTTCTCCAATGCCCTAGCAGAGAAATTACCATAAAGAAAAGCATATTATTAGAAACTTGAGGTAGTCTACAATACATATAGGCTAAATATGATGTGTAACTAGATGTAGGCTACTTGGTACAGCAGGTCTAAGAAATCTACCACTAATAACGGCTGTTGTCACTTGTTCTACAATGGTTTGTGTCTTAAAGCAGTTTGTAAAGCAGCACTATGTAAGTGTTTACCATAAAATAATGTATTTTTCAATGTATTCAGGAAAATCGACAATGGGGTAGCTCAGTTGTTTGTATTTCTTAACAAAATCTTGGGTCAAAACCTTGCAGAGTGCACGTTTTTAGAAAACACCCCTATTTGGCTACACCGCCCGTGTCTTCAGTAGGGCAGTTAAAGCACAGAAGTGTATGGTGGCGTATGCCAAAGCTGATCTAAAGAATAGTAGGTTTCTATGGACACTAGATAAGGCGATTCAATACATAATACAAACCCCATATTCCCATAACAAAGCAGATTTTTGAATGGTCATCAAAATGTAAAAACATACATAGGGCTCCTTTAATATGCAAAGTTGATTATTGTTACACAAACCTAATTGTGTACTCATTGTTTAAATTAAACCTCACAGTATGTGTCCATGGTATGCCACACGATGAATGGGTAGGTGGCCGCTCTGGAGGGGTAAATTGGGGTCAGCTCCATAATCCAACAGCATGGAGATAATGTCAGGATTTCCTGATGCTGCCGCCTCAAACAAGATGGAGCCAGATTCCTCTGATTCATAGCTCACACTGGCTCCTAAAACCATAATGACACATAGGTAAATATGTATATTTATCAACAGCAGCACGTGAATCATTGAAAGTGTCATGTTTTTGTACAGTATAACCTTTTTGTAACAACACTTCCACTACATTCAAATGGCCATTCTGCGCAGCCAAAGCAAGGGGGGTTTTCATTTTGATGTCACAGGCATTAGGGTTGGCACCGGACTCCAAGAGGAGATGGACAAAATTCTCCAGGCCTAGGAAGCATGATTCATGCAGAGCTGTCCTTTCCAATGGTCCGGTTTGGTTCACGTTTGCATTGTAGCGAAGCAGAAGTGTGGCCAAGTCATATTGGTCATTCAGAATAGCTAATAAGAAAGAAAGCCGGTATCAGCTCAGCAGTTCAGTGAGGTGCATGTTACCAGTGGAATAAGTTAGGCTAACCTGCCACTAAAGGAGAGTCCTGCTCATCATTTTGGAGATCTGGGCTACAACCGTTATGTATAAGGAATGTTGCATTTTCTCGAAGGCCATGAATGACGGCTAGGAACAGTGGCGTCTCACCCTTCAGTGTACGACACTGGACTGCACCCAGAGGAGACACTACAGCACAAACACCAAACATGTATATTTAAAATAAATACATAACAATACAACAAGTCCAAGTGTGTGTTATACTTTAAATTACTACCTGAGAATATCATTTCCAGTATCTTCTTATTCTTCTGTATTGCTGCCTCATGCAGAGGTATCCATCCCCGTTCGTCTACTTTGGACAGAGCTCCTGGCTGCACCTTCAGTCTGTCCAAAGCATCTTCATCCCCTATGGATCACAGGCAAGTTATCTGTGCAGTAATGGAACACCTGGCAGGACTCAAATCTGGTACCAATTGGGAACAGAAAAAGATTGTCTGCGCTCACCTGCCTTTATTGCTTTGAAAATCTCATCGGGATCTTTGCTGTCTTTCAGATCACTGTGGAAACATGTTTTTGGAAACATATATGAGTCACAAGATCTACAATAGGCACATTAGTAAAACATTGTTGTTTTCTTAAGGAACCTGGGATTCAATCCTTTGAGTTTTCTGTACTCTATCAGACTTTGTTCGATTATATATTGTGTTGCCTCATCCTCATCCAATTCCTCTTCTGATTTGTAAAAGCCATCTTCTGTCTCTTTGTTCATCTGAAAAGGATCAACGCACTGGATGTTTCTCTGTAGAGCCATATGGAAAACAATACTGTTAACCTGGAAACCTATGCGATGCGTTCAGCCAAATTTCACACTTGCAACAAAACCAAAATACAATCCATAATCAACTATAAAATATCCTGCTGGCAAATCTAAACATATAGTCTAATTCAAATCTAAATCTAAATAACACTTTGAGGATCCAGCTCCATAAACTGATTCTATGTTTTTGCTCTTTTTCTGATATTCTTTGTGGCATTTCCAACTAGATGTAGACAACATAGAGTAGCCATATGCCTACACTTGCATGTACTATAAAGCTGTAATGCTATAGTATCATGTAACATTGCCATAATACAATCCAAAAATAGTTGTAGAAAAAGTCAACCTGTACAGCAGGCTATCATAACCTGTTACGCATATATCTCTAAGAGGTGTTTACCTTCACGCAGCTGGATACTTGGTGTTTTGCCGTCAATTACTCTTGTCGCAACACCATATCCAATAGACTCTGCAGCTCCCCAACAACTATTTATATCTGCCCTATATATATATCTGATCAGGGTCATCCAGCAGAGCCCTTCAACCCCCAACATACAGGACATGTCTAACAAATAGACATGCTACCCAAACACAGTCAAATTAGGCTTATACTCTCACTTTATGAGTCAACAGAAGCATTATGTGTATTATGTAAACACATTTAATATATAATTAGCACAGCACATTTTAAATAGTAATAACACATGCTGAAGAGATATAAATCATTGTTTGATCTGTCAATTGTCAGAGAAATTAGAAATTGCAAAAGCAACCATATTTTTTTTATATTTGTCTGCTGCTAACAATAACGTAAATTTTAAACAGAATAACATAACATATAATATTTTATGTTTTTCTGTTTATTGTATGTTGTTCTGTTAGCGAGCAGTGCAGGCTAAATACGCATTTGATCAAATATAGGGGGTAAACCAGACCTGGCAACATTGCAGACTTATGTCACGTGGGTAAATTGCCTCAATTCATCCGCCAAGTTTGAGTTCGTTTGTTTCCATGATGAACAGTTTTTGGTAGTCCGTCACCTTCAAGAACCATGAAGGACCCTTCTGAGCACCACTTTGATAGCATACTCGAAAAGCTCAAGCTTCAATATTTGGAGATAATTAAGTCTGCCCCTAAAGTTAACTCAAGTTATAATAACAATACTTGGTAACGCTAATGTACAGTACCGCTACTGTATGCTAACGTACTGTTAGCCGCACAGTGGTACCTTGACACGGGCATTTTCATGCGTATTTTACGTTTTTCCCGTTTTTCGGTGAAACAATATTAGGTATATCAACATTCTTGCTAGTCGCTTGCTATCATCAGTGGGGATTTAAACAAACGTAGGCTAAATCACAGGTTTGTACCGTACTGTTGATTGTGAGTAGATATGTGATTAATCGGGACAATATCGGATGCACGTACGGTACGGTACGGTACAGTGGCAGTTTTATATGCAGTTTGTGTTTTTGACAATTATAACGACACGAAGGCACACTGTGTCGAAATTGACGCGTACAGATATGAAGGGATACGCCAAAGGTTTACGTGAGATGTTGAAAACTGTAACCAACCCTCAACAGTAAGTCCGTTACCACACATGTTAAAATTACAATATCTTTGTACCTGTACGTTTTTGGAGTTCAGGAGCAAGCCATATGAGACTTTGCGTTGTCGTGAATGTGTGTATTATCGTCTATTTCAGGTCAGGTAATGAGTATCTGAGTGAGAATGATCCAGACATCACAGCCCGTCGTCTTCAGGACACCCAGGCATTCTTTACAGAGACAGGTGAGATATATGTGTGTGTATGAGATACAGTGGACCAGTGTTGTTACCTGGTTGACTGACTACCCAAAGTCAAAATCATTTTTATATCTAGATGTGACCTTGCCCTCCTTTCTGAACTGGAGTGTGGCGTCCTCCTCGAACATTGAACCCACATCTGGCATGGCCAAACTGTATAAAAGGGGGAGGAAACAAAACCTCTCTCACTCTTGCCACCCATCATCACCTGTGCCAAATGATGTCTTCCAGGAGATGATCACCATCTATGAACAACTAAAGGTACATACCGTAAAACTGCAAATTAAAGCCGGCCCCAATCAGATCCCTGCACCTTTTACTGGCCGGGGGTGACTACGTGTTTCGACAAATAAAACGCCGGTTTCAATTAGAAGCTGGGTCAGATTTTTTAATATAAATATCCCCAATAAGTTCCTTGGGTGTATCATAATAAAACCTGTCATGGGTGAGTGCAGACATAGAAGGAAAAAAGAAACAAGATGGAGAACACAATAAAACGAGCCGCAGCTCGACTCCAACACAGGCGCCTAACAGTGACATACACTAACAGCAAAAAGTGCTACAGCAAACAATAATCCACCAACAAAAGAACCCTCCAGCTGTATACCTTCACACCTTCACACTGGGTGTGGGGCACTGGGAACATGGGCAGGAGACCACCAGTCGCCGCTGTAAGTTATGAAACCTCTGCTCACTGGGTCATCTACTTGAGCTAGGCGTGACATAGGTCACACAGACATAGGTCACACAGATCACGCATAGGTCACGCACATTTTTAAATTGTAAAAGCTTTGTCATATTATGTGTGGAGAGCGGTGCAGATTAGTTGTTTATTTGTTCTATGCTTTTATTTCCCGGCTACAAAATACACTTGTTAATACTTTGTTAAAACTTTTCATCATATTTTACATTACTGTAGGCTATATGTGGGCTATAAGCCCATCGCATGACAGGCTTGTTGCTGGTTCACTGGCAGTCTGTGTGTCCTAATCCACTCCACTGTGTTGAAGATTAACTAGTGGAGCCGGAAAGTAACGATTGTTAAAGACAACCTATTCTGTATTTTTCGTAAATGGTAAAAGGACTGCGTTTAATAATATTCATACTGGTTGAAATAATCAGTTTGATCATATTTCCAATATTTTTTTAGGAAGGGTTTTGTGTAAAAGTAATTAAGCGCCTGTCCCCTATAGACACCTGTGTCAAATAAAGGCCGGTTACATTTATTGGTTGAGTAAATAGAAGCCCGAGCTATTTGCAGTTTTACGGTAACTCCAGAATATTTGTTACTTGTTACTTGTATAGTTTTCTTGTTATAGGATTATTATTAAACTTTACTCATATAGCATTTCATACTCCATTATAAAAATGCCCTCCTCAAAAAGGGAGGTTATATAAAATCACATGCATGCTAATAGTGTGTGTGTGTGTGTGTGTGTAGACAGAGCGTTTGGGTCAGCAGCAGCGGGAGCGGAAACTCCAGGAGAGAGAGGCAAGACTGGAACAGGAGGAAAAAGTCATGGGTAGACTCAATGGCCTGGAGCAGGATGTCCATGCACGTATCCTGGCTGTAGAGCAGGTGAGGTAAACCCTCTGGAGAAAGCTTCCATGTTCCGTCAATACATCCTGTTGGAAAAGTTTATCCCATTGTGGTTGATACAAGCTTTAACAAAAGGCTGTTATTTTTGTCTTTGAAACTAATAGTAATATTAGTACTACACGCACAGCCACTTGTACTATCATGTACTGCTTGGGTTCTGAGGCCTAAAGCCATCAAATAAACAGTTTTGTCAGCAGCATGAGGATTCCAGGTAATATGTTGGTGTGTAGCATATCAGTTTGTGCTATTATAGTGTGTGTGTGTGTGTGTGTGTGTGTGTTTAGAAACACCAGGTAAAACTGGACCAGCTGAAGAATATTATCAGAGAGAAGAACAAGGAAATCCGGAGGCTCAGATGCAGCTTTGATACCATTAAGGAGATAAATGATGGCATGAAAAAGCGGGTGAGGATTGAACACGCACACACACACACGCGGCTGCTTATAATTCCAAAATGTGTTGATATCATGTCATTACTTTACAATATGCTAATGTAGTACATTCTTAATCTCTGAGAATGTTATTAGATCAGAGGCGATTGCTCTAAGACTACAGGGGAAGCCCAGTTTCCCCTACAATTGAATCAAAAATATATATTTTGATGTTTACTAACGTGTATATATCATGACAACGCTGCTATCAATCTATTACTTGGTGTACAGCATCTGCACTACATCCCTTATCAAACCCTTTATTAATTTAGCAATACTGATATCAGCGTTCGTGAACAGCGTATCTGACGCGACCAACAGAAGCACGGCCCCATAGACCCTGTTTTGGAAAGGAACAGCTGCCACTGGATTAGATAATATACAAAACGTATTAAACATTTAAGATACTCACCTAACTGCTCTTTAATACTTAATATGTAATTATAATAACGGTCTAATTGGTTAAAAAAAAAGTCAGATAAATTGCCTACTTGTACATGCAAAACAAACTCACACATTACATCAACAGAAGCTAGTTTAATGTATACCAGTAGTTATTAATTTTGACCACAAGGGGGCAGTCTGACATAAGACACCTGTGTGCATCCTTACTATTACCAGGCTTCCAGAACAGACAATAAATAGTAATAATAATTTTGTTTTTAAACTTTTTAGTACAAACTGTATTTTTACACTAATAATTGATGTATATGTGTATTTTATTGTAGTGTTTAAAGCACTACAGTACACACATACATCTCGACACGATAACGATGTGTCGAGTCAGTATTCCAACTTGTCACCACTCTTGTTTTGAACGTGTAGATGAATGAAATCAGTGAACAGAACAAGCAGCTGGAGAGCCAGTCCAAGAAGGTGCAGGCTAGACTAGACAACCTACAGGTAGCAACACATCAGATGTACAGACGCTCACACATAACGTGGCACAGTATATCAATAACACCTGAGCTATGTGTATTTGCTAAACATTATTCGTAATGGTTAGTTGCTAATAATGAAGAGCCTAACAACACTGTAGGCTTGTAAATATAGAAGAGTGGAATACTTTGTGTTGTGTGTTTTACCATAGAGGAAATATGAACACTGCATGGCACAGAGGGAACAACAGACTGTGTGTATAAAGAACCCGCTGGCAGCGTCTAGTCAATCTAAGCCAGAAAGACATGCTGGTAAACGAGTGAGCAAGGTAAACCTAAAAGCTGCGCCGAACCGCAAGCTCCCGCTTTCCCCTTGTCTTGTTTATAGGTCTGTTTGTCAGTCGTTCTCTATGTTTCCAATCAGCTGTGTTTGCTCTAAACAGCGACATGGCCTCATTTAGTCTTAATGTGTTTGTAGAGAAAACATTACACAGCTCATTTAGCCTGGCTAAACACTTCACCCAAACCCAGGCTGGAAGCATCTGCACTTTGTGGCAACTAACATGATTGATTGATAGATCAATCAATCATAGTGTTGTATTGACTGTGGAGGTGGTGTTGCTGATAATCACTCCTGTGTTTGTTTTCACTCTCTGTGGATTGTAAAGCTAATTTTATATTTCTTCTAAAAGGGCAGTCCAAGTTTCACCCCTCCAAATCTTCTGGCCCTTCTATTGGAATGGCTACTTGATGGACAGCCGTTCTCAACAATGTCTGGGGACAAAATGCTAGACCCTGACCAGTGTTTGCCACCAGAGGTTCTGCTCAACGAGCGGTGCATTAAGGTTAGCTGTTCTCCAAAGTTTTGACGTGGCATTGCTGTTCAGACAGGAATATATATACACAAGATGCTCTTATTTCCGGCCTTTCTATTGGACAAGCAAAGTCCTACACCTCATCCAATCAGTTAGAGCGGCAGGGCTGCATTGCACACACAAAAGGAGCACAATCGACACAGAATGTGCGCTGTTAAAATACGAGTCAAGAGGCGCTTCAACGAAATGAGTGTGAAACTTTTTCTTTTTTGGCCAGCAGAAATTAGGCCTATTCAATATATTCACAATATGCATAGGCCTAGTATTGTGAATGAATGTAAACATCAATGTAAATGCTAACTGTCCAGTGTCAGACTTCCTTATTCCTTTAAGTCTAAACAATTCCCGCAAAGGACAACTAGTGTAATGTTCGTGCACCAGGGCAGGGTAAGCCAATAGTGTCATTTTAAGGTAACGTTTAGTTAAGACTATCTTCATCAGGCTATTATTTTTTTTAGGGCATTTGCTACCAAAACGTATGGCATTTCACTTTTTTAAAGTGCGCCATGATATTTTTGGGTTACACCACAAGCTAGTGTGGTGGCCAGCACAGCTGTGCAGAGTTCCACACTGCCCAGCGGTAGCAGGAGTTTCATGTTCGATTGCTATCCACGCAGGGCCGAACTAGGATAGTAGGTTTTTGGCACAGAGCAGATTTAAAGTACAGTTGTGTACCTGGTGGGACTGCCCTTTTAGTTTGTGAGCTTTTATAACAAGCAGTATGGAGAAGTGTGAAATTTGATTTGAGTAATTTCCAGGTCTGTATAATTATATTTAAAAAATCATGAGACAGTATGGAAAAATATGTGCCCTGATTTATTATTTCTAAAATCTAAAATTCAAAAAGTGTTGTTCATGGTGTTTGGAGCTGGCAACCAGCACAGTTGTTTATAACTGAGTTATAAACATCATACGAGCTATTAAGGTGCAGGGGTTAATAAATGTGTAAAGACAATTATACATTCATCATTGATTTAATAGGTGCCAAATGCACATTTACGGAGATGAACAGTAAATTAAATCATGCATATGTGATGACTAAGCAGGGATAATAAATGAGAAAATCTGATATTCATAATATAATGTATTGCATTCATTTCCATCATAAATTGATGCAAAATGCACAAAAGAAATCACCAGAATGCCGGAAATTTTGTATATGACACTCAAAATCTTGGAACCCGTAGACCCCCCCCCCCCCCACTTTATACCCCCAATAATCAAAGAAACCTATGTGTGTGTGTAATCTGAGCTCCACTGTTCTGTACAGGCTGGTGCCATGTCAGCATGTGTGTGTGTGTGTGTGTGTTGTCAGTCACTCGTCAAACAGAGCATTTGTTGCTCCCACTTCCCGGCTGTCGGGACCGTCCTAGCTGGACTGTTTTGCTCACGCGTCTTTCTCACCTTTTTTTTAACCCATAACCAGTTTGCATGCCTGATATATAATTTAAGTAACAAAATAAAGTCAGAAGTGCACTTCTATTTCTGACATGTGATGCTGGTTCTTATTGTACCAGGTGCTCCCAGTATTGGCAGATCAGCTCCATCAGACACCCTCGTCAGAGCCTGTGCTACTTCTAAATGTCCTGCGCTTCATATACTGGACTCTGAGGCACCTGGACAACAGCACACAGGTACACTTCTATTAACTTGAGTGCAAATCGGAAGCCTTTCAAAGTAGACATGGATTTGTGTGAAAGTCACCTCAGCTAGCGGGTCGTTGGCGCTGTACAACACAGTCACACACCTGTGACCAGCGCCTGCTGCATGTAGTGTTGTATCAGTTTGACCCTGCGTGTCGCGCAGCAAGGCACAAACATTCTTCAATGCAGAGCTCTGCCACACCGGTGCACTGTACTACGGTACTATCTGCCAGACATCTCACAGGAACACTTTCATGACATGCTTCAGACCCAAAGAGCTATTATTGAATCCCCTCCCTCCCTCTCTTGAGTGTCTTGAGTCTCCATTGATCCAAACTAGGCCTGGACAATATGGCCAAAATGTATATCACGATATATTTCAAAATTTCGTTCATATTTGCTCTCCGTGTGTTCTAAGTAGCTAGCTGCTAGCTGCAGCTCATTATAAAGGCTAAACATTCCCCTAGGGCCCATAGGTTCATAGGTCCTTCCAGAAGGACACTGGCCCCAAGCAGCACTAGGCCACGATGCATACAGTGATCCAGTGAGTCCATAAAGTGTCGGCGTACCTACAGTGGTCCCTGTGGAGATATTGGAGGTAGCTTTCTTCTACAGCGAAGACAACAATGTCAAGTCTCTATAGCGGTGGAAATAGCTCAATCCTCCCTAACAGCTGAAATGCTCAACGGTGCATTACTTGTTTTATTGAAGCTAGAGAAAGAACCAACCAATAAAATCAATATTGAGAGACAGTACAGTATCGTCAGAATATAGATGATGGGTAATGCATATTACTAGTTGAGACGGACACTTCTTTCTGACAGTTAATAGTAATTTACCACTTGCACAGTCACGATTTCATACCATAACTCTGTGCGTTTCTTTTCAGCACATAGCTCTTACCGCCACCTTGCGGCGCATAGGAGAAGAGGTATCCAAGCCCTCAGCCCAGTCTTCCCCGCTGTGCCCCACTAATCCTCTGGTTGCTCTGCCCTCTTCCCATGCCGGAGTGGTTAGGAGCAGCCCGTTGTACCGGAGCCACTGCCCCCACACGCGCATCCTCTCCAGCCTCATCTGCCTCCGCATCGGCACGCAAGGTGCACACGAGCACCACAGCAATCGCACAACAAGACTGTTACTACGTTATTAGGACGGGATACATGTGAGAGGCCAGACATGCATAGACGGGTAGAACACTTCAGAAGGTAGACTCTACTCTGCCTTAATGTGTTGGTGTTGTTGTTATTAGAATACTGATAATTGGTTTTCAATTTCTACTGACTGTGCTGAATGTTAGTTCCCCCTTTTTACTGCATTGAAATTAATGGTTAACTTTGGCCAATCTATCAGTGTTTTATTGGTATAATACACCAAGGCAAAATATTCAGTTCATCCTTAAAGCTAGGGCTGTCCCCAAAACCATGTTGCAGTTTTTGAATACTACTGTAGGATGCTTTACCCAGCAAGTATTCCAATACTCTTTCTCAAAACCTCAAATTTAAAACACTCAACTATAATTGTTTCATAACCTGTTTTCAGGCAGGCTTTCAATAGCACATAACTGTACAACAGCAAGTACAATCAACACTTTTAACTTTGAGTCAACTACTCGCATATGAAGTGAGTAGTAGTCCACCAGACCACCAATAACAGTACTCATACCGGTAGTCCACCGATCGAAAACAATCAAAAACGATCTTGTTACATTCACAAGGGTCCAGACAATCTAGTAAAATATGTAGTCCAAAACAGTAGGGCAGGGAATGACATTAACATGTGGGTTTATACAGAGACAGTAGGGATTAATGGGAAACCATGCATGCATGCATTATGTGAAAGGAAAAAAAAAGAATACTTGAATAACAATATTTAAAATCGAATACATATCCAATGATTGAATACCCAAATAATCAAGTATTTGGGGCCATCCTTACTTAAAAACAAACGTAAACACTTTGTTCCAGCTTGGTTACACATTGCCTGCATGTGTGAACTGCTACGGGCCATATGCCGTCTGTCAGCTGATGGAGCTGTGTTGGACATGGAATGTCTCGTCCTGGGTTAGCTAGGGTTAATGACACTAATATGTAAAGGATTAGCGATTTTTACCTTAATCCAGGTGTTCCTCCTTAGCCTAATGAAATCTAAATCAATCTCGGACATGACACATGCTTTGATTCTGTCCACTGATAAATAGCCCTACATCTGCCTATAGCTCCTAAGGACCATATCAATATGTCTCTATGCAAACTGTAATGCTTCAGTCAGATTGCCAGATTCTCTCTCTCTGTCTCTCTCTCTCTCTCTCTCTCTCTCTGATTGACATGTATTTGGATTGAACATAATTAAGAAGAGTTTCTCCTAGATTTGCAGTGTTCCTACAACATAATGGCTGCCATTATGAGACAGATGGTACCTTAATGGCTCCAGCAAAATAAGAACTCTTTCTTTCATCCCCAGTACGGGTACAATCAAAAACCGGCCCAGTGGGCCATTGGATAAACAAGCTTTCTCTGACAATGCTAAACTCCTCAGAGACAAAAGAGCTGATATGCACATTTGGAACAGGTTCTGAGCAGAAACGTAGTTTATAGTCCCAGAGCGGGGTCGAGATGGTGTCAGTTAGAAGGGATGGAGTCTAATGGAGATAGTATAACATGCCCTCAGGAGTGAGGGTTAAAGAGTAGCCTGGTTAAAACTGTAAATGAATTGTCTGATTTGCTTTGCTGTACATATCAGTCATGGAAGTCTCAATTGAAAATCAATTGAGACTTACATTAGCTGGCATTTTGAACATCATTTAACCAACCAGACACATGTGGGGAGGTGCACTTAATTGCAGAGGACAGCACTTAATTGCTGTCAGCATCAACTGGGCTGCTGTACCCACCTGGTGGCTGGATAGGCCAGTGGTTCTCTGCCCAGTGGTTTTCAATCGAGAGTTCCCAGACGGACGTGGAAAGCAAAGCAAACCATAGAGGCGGAGTTTGCAGTCTCAGGAGGGCTGTATTTGGGCTAGGAGATTATTAACTCCATAGGGTTTGGGAGGTGGTAGAATGGTAAAGGAATCTGATCAAATCCAGCTCTAATCCACTGCAGTCTGAAGAGAAAGTTACCGTAATGGTTTATGATTGGCCCACTTGAATTAAGTTTGGCTTGGATCAAATATATAATTTATAAAATGTAATATTTGTTACTTTTTGAGCTAAATGCTACACCCCTACCTGCTAAAACACGTAGCAGTACATGTACCTGTAGTCCCTGTTAGTTGCATTGGATAAACGTAACATTTGAAACCATCTACTTTTTAAAGTCAACACGCTGACCTTCTGGGTGAAATATTATATTTTGTTTGATTGTCTTCACTTTATGTTCAGTAAATATAGCTCATGCACACTGTAATAATCCTCCCAGCCTTTTAATAATTTAAGTGAATGCGTACAAACACTAATGCTTTCCATGTATGTGTGTGTGTGTGTGTGTGTAGCTGATGTGCTGGCCCAGGTCCTTGAAAGTCTCCACAGTGAGTTGGTGCATGAGCGGAGCCGAGGCCTGTTTCTCCAGTATGGCGGTGTGCGCGTCGTGCTGTCCCTGCTCCGGGTGGGCCGCGGGGGGCTCCACACACCCATAGACATTCTAATGCAGCTCACTGCACAGTCCCGTACGTAGCAGTACACAAAGCATCTCAACACTGTTTATTACTACACACTCTGGAAATGCTAATGTGTTGGTATCCAATGTTTTGTTCCCAATATGTTTTGTGAGCTGTGCACTTCTTTTATGCGGGCAAAATATTAAAGGCGGAGTTAAGGCCGTTGCACACTGCATGCGAATCTGAAGCGACACTCATGGTAACTCATCTAAAAATGCAACCAAATATAAATCGTATATTTTGCCAACTAAGTACGGAAACGTTGCAGCAGGTACTGTAGCTTGTTATTAGGCTACGATTCATTTAGCTAACGTTAGCTGGAACATAATTTCACAATATATAATTAATAAATAGTTGACCATGAATAGAGAATGTTTCCAATATGCTTATTTAGACTTTGAAATATGGAACTAAATCTAGTCTAATCTAATCCAGTTAAATGTATCTTTATTCTTGTTCTCCAGTAACGTAGTCTAAAATGTTATGACTATGCAAGTGATTGGTGCGCCGATCCATCCTCAAACTATTAAGATGCATGACAAGATGCACTCTTTAAAAAAGGGAGAGAGGGGGAGGGAGAGAGAGACAGACACTGAAGTGGGGGGAGAGAGCGAGGGAGGGAGAGAGATCGATGGAAGGAGAGACACAGAGAGAGAGAGACCCGGGGGGAGAGAGAGACAGAGATACCGAGAGAGACCAAAGATAGTTTAGTTGCACACCGCGGCTGTACATATCGGACAGCTTCACACAGTCATGGTGACGTCATGACATTTTATAAAATGCTGATACAGTGGCGACATAAAAGGACTTGATGCGCAGTATATAGCGGAAACCCTGCTCTTCGTTACAAGAAACATTAAACAAATTCATATCTTTGCTGTTATCACGGACATAAAGTTATGTTTTTATTATGACCATGGCTATGACCGATCATTGATCCTTGAGCTGTGTGTTAGGCAAATGGGTCACTTCTAGGCAATAACTAGACTATAAGTATAGGCTATAGGTTTATGTAGCAGGCGTACTACGCCTCAAGCTCATAATGTCGTATGCTGAGACGTTGCTGCCAAAAGTAAAGCGTGGAGCATGTTCGCAGTCGTTTTTCAATCGTGGGTAAAGATAACCTGATAGTATTATTCAAATGAAGGGTATTTGACGTCAGAAGCCCTGCAAAATCAAAACTGCTTGCTGAAATACCTTTTATACAGACATAAGCGACCCCAAAAACATCAGCTTATTTGTCTGATTTCAACTTGTGTGTTGGTAGACACTCCACATACACAAATGTAGCACTGTAAGCCCCCTCCAAAAGATTTATTTTTTCTTTCTTCATAATTTGTCCCCTTTTTTAAAACTGAACATTAACTACATTATCTGTTCTTAACCATGGCCATAGGGCAACTCCTGAGCAGCTTTTGTGTGCTAGTCAGACAGTATACTGTAGGTCAGATGATGTTGTCCACTTTTTTAAATGAAGGATATACTAAAGTGTATAATTTAACAATTCAGAGCACCATTAAAATGCGTTCACATTTTTAAGATTGCATACAGTAACTAGAGGGGAA
Organism: Typhlichthys eigenmanni; assembly: GCA_027564635.1. Lineage (NCBI taxonomy): Eukaryota > Metazoa > Chordata > Actinopteri > Percopsiformes > Amblyopsidae > Typhlichthys > Typhlichthys eigenmanni. The sequence continues at coordinate 7,722 of JAODUK010013129.1, read as the reverse complement.
AAAATAGTGTGTATATTGTTTAAGTAAAATCTACAATGAGCTTTCTATCTCTCGTAGGACAAAACTATTGTGAAATATGTTTGTTAGTTAGATTCCAGCCAGGGTTGTTGGCAGGCTGCTACACTATTAAATATGTGCACCCATTTAGCCTCCATTGCAAAAACTGTACATTTTCCCTTTGCTTGGATAGCCTTATTGTTATGGTTTACATTCTCCACTCCCCTGAGCAGCACACGTGTGGCACAATAGCCCCAACATCACTTCTCTCTGAGATTTATGGACTGCGTGCACTATCACTATTTACCTTGATTTATACCAGCAACTTCCACCATATGATTCCCATGAAATCCACATGTGAGCAGTGGCTGTTTGGGCGCGCAGGCATCAATCATGCGGTGGGGCATGTCGGCACTGGCAGTGGTCAGAACCTTAGCCTTGGAAGTCACCATCCAAAACCTAGGCTTTCATCCCCCCCCCCCCCCCAACCCCAGGTGTTTATAGGAAGCAAGCAGACGGGATCAAGATACCATACATGAGGCTGTGAAGGGACGAAGGCAGGAGGTTGTTGGGTGGCTGGGTGGGAACCGGAATACGTTGCAATGCAGTGCCGTCGACCGTGTCATTTAAATGTGTGTATAGTGATAAGCAGCAGAACCCAGTACCAGATACGGCAGGCGTTGGCGTGCGTGCGTGCGTACAGACCCATGTGTCTAGTTAGAAGTGCTGCTGACTGTTTTCCAATGCCATTAATGAGGGCAGACTGAGGAGGTGGAGAAAGGTTCACACCTGAAGGTCACCATTTAAACCAGCACAGCTACGGGCCCCGCTAAACATACTGTAAAACATACGCACTGTGTAACTTGCATAACGGCACCGGTTTAAACATGCAACCACATTCATGAGTATAATGTACTGTTGAGTCTGTAACACATTCTCGGTTACTGCCATGGTACAGCAGTAATTAATGTCCCCCTCAGTATCGGTGTATGTTGTTGGCAAGTAGGACACGTAGTAATCCCCATGTGGGTTGATGGAGGATGTATTTGTATTACAAATGTACTTGAGTCTGTGTGTTATTGTAAAGCTCCCTTAATCTCTTTAAATCACCGTAGACTGGGACCGTTCAGCCCTTCTTTGTAGTTTCCCATGAAGCCTATAGTCTACCTAGCACGGCTCTATGAAAACATGTGCATCTGGTCATTGGCATTAGTCTACTGTAAAGTCACTAGGGCCCCTTGGGAGCACGGTCCAGCAGTGCTGAAGCCCTGCTCACTGGGTACACTATCTTATAGCCAGGGTTAAAATGGTAGTAGCGTTCATGGACTCCATGGGTTTCCTGGAAAAGGAAAGGGAATTGGATCACTTCTGGAATTAAAATCTGTGTGGTTTTTAAAATAGGGGGAAAACTGGTGGTCTTCTACGTTTTATTCATTTGAAGTCAACATTTCTATCGTATACAGTCCAATTGTACCGCTCCGCAAAATCTCTGGTCTTTTTAGGTTTGGAACATTTATATTTTTATTTAAAAGAACCCACTGTGTGGGATATTTTAACAATTTTTTGTATTTTTCCCCGTACACAAGATTTGCTGGAAATGACTTGCCACACTAATTTGTGTATGAGAGAGGCTGAGGTTAATTTAATACTTTAGTGACTGAATCTAATGGTGACCATGCACTGTCTCTATTTCCCAGCCGACGTGCGGTTATGCTAGGCACCTACCCCCTGTGTCGCTAAGCTTGTGTAACCCCCACCCATGCTATTGCTCCCCACCCTACAAGAGTTGTTCAAGCAGGAATGTGACTTTACCAGAAACAAATGTTTGTCTTAACTAGGAACCGGCTCATTTTGTTTGTTGGAGGAGCACTCAGAAGGTCTGTTTGTTTTTTATTGTCTCAGGAAAAGTAGGCAGTTCACATCTGTGTGGCTGGATGCTCAGTTCCCTCTGTTTCATCGCCCTGTGTGTTACTTTGTGTGTATTATGGTGGAAACAAGGTCAGTATTGTGACTGATAGTAATGGAAATATTGGTGTGTGTTCTAAACTTATTTCTATATTTCATATATATTTATTTTCATATGTTTTCTTTGTTGTACAATATGCTAGTTTACCCCACCACCTCACAAGATGATTTGTGTGTGAAGTACTTGTCAGTGTCATACACATTGTATGTTTTATACATGACTCATGCCATACAGACATTCTGTTTGACATACAGAACACATATGGGTTGCTAAACAACTAGCATATGCGAAAGTAATGAACTAGGGAGCACCATGTTGTCGCGTGGATCGAGAAATATGAAATATTATACCCCTGTTGTATAACACTCCTTTTCATATTGGTTCAACAAGAAAAGACTTTGTTGATATGATCTCGACCTTGTCAGTGGCGTGTTAGTGTGTATTTCTGTCTCATTTAGCTTAGAAAAATAAATGGAAAGCTGGAATAATGAACATGTGCACCAGGCACAGCGTTCTAATCCAGTCAAGGGTGGCCTTATACTAAGTACTACATTTTTGCACATGTAGGCAACCTGTTCTGAAAATAAATGTGTTTATTGGTCACATGGTGTGTCTGTGCGTGTTTCTATCTGTCTACCACAGTGTGCAGGCGTTCAACACTCTAAATGCTCTTGTGTGTGTGTGTGTGCGTCTCTAGGCTTCCTAGCTGCGTTCCTTGAAGCGTGCAGCTGCGAGGAGTTCTTCCGAACAGCGTCCCTGCTCCTTAAGAATCCTCGCCTGGAGCTCCCGTTGCTAGAGAAGCTCTCGATCCTCCTCCAGAAGTTGTCCAACTTGAGGTACACACAGACATAGGTTACCTCATAGTGAACCAGGATGAAGAGTGACTTGTTGCTAGAGCGCTATGTCTATGGGTTGACACATTCAATAATTGGTTCAAATAATATAAGGCTTGATGGGTACCAGGAGGCTTTTTCTTCATTAATTTCTTCATTTTTAAATATTTTATTTCAACATTCTTTCCCTTTTTAATTCTGTGAAAGGGGAAAAATTATCAGTAGTATAATTTTTTATATGAATCTTTGAATCATTACATAATATAATAAAATGCCAGTAATTAAAATAAGGTAATTAGGCACCAAATCAGAAATGCACTTGATTAAACTGACTTGTGTTGAGGCAGCAGGTGAGTAAAGACTTGGGTAAACACTTGATTTGATGAATGACAAAGCCAATGACATGAGTAAAGACATGATGATAATGGCTGCTGTGTGAGCGAGGTGAAGAGAAGGGATAGATGCATGGAATAGAATGGAAAGAGACAGGAGACAAATATAGAAAGAGAAAGTAGATACAACCTCTAAAGATGTCTTCGGTCGCACAATTAATTGTTTGTGTTTATTTGTTAAAGGAAGAACCGCCGTCTGTTTGAGCTTTCGTCTCTCCGAGATCAGCTACGACAGCTCCACCGCTCCACAGACCCGACGCACACGTTCCTCTGCCTTAACCTCAGCTCTATCCTGCTCAACCTTGGATGACACACACATTGTTCATCTGTCCATGCTTCTCCACGGTACTTGAAGCACTCATCATCCTTTTTCCATGTCTTAATGTTCCAGGACATTTAAATTGTGCCTCCCTGGAGACTGTAAAATCTGTTGTTTTATTAAATTTTTATGAGCATTCTGTTTGCGACGGATTTTAATAGTTGTCTGGTGCACTTAAAGGAAGAGTTTCTTTTTTATTTCTTGTCTTTTCTTAAAACTACAATAAAACACAATGGCATTGCTAAGCACAGATAACGTTTGAGATGTACATATCTGTATGTTTTAGATGGAACCAAAACATTCTTAGTTTCTTTATCAAGAACATCATTGGGTATTTTAAACCAATAGTGCCAGCATTAGTATACTGTAGTTGCAAAGATTAGATAGACCGGAGTCAAATTGTAAAAACTTTAGCCAAACGCTGTATGATTTCTGAAGCTGTGGGAGCATCTGGAAAAATAACACAAACACATTCACAAGTGGCAAAGCTGCATTCACATCATCTCTGTTGACACGTTGGCCTTCTCTATTACCAAGTGTGTGATCTTAATCTTCTGTCACTACAGGCACACAAGTAGCCGTGGTTAATAAATAATCACATCGGCTCATGGACTCATGGAGTATAATGAACACCGGTGTATTTGAATGTTTGTTCTGTTGACAGCATGCCTCTTGCAAGTCTGATAGCGCAGACAGACAGGAGAGTTCATCATTTATCTCGCCTGCCTCACTGCGCCCTTAGCACTCATCTCTCAATAGACCCCACGTTGATTGATTGAGAAAGGGAGCCGGGTGTGATAAGCCACACTTGTTCTGCTCCGCCGCTCATCTCGACTCCGCTTCAGTCAACTTGCCACTTGCCGCGGCGATGCTTTAGCTCAGAGCCGCTGAGCACAGCAATAATACACTTGCTAGCATTTTGCCTTATCGCCATTCCTTTTATTTTTCTTGCAAGCATTGACAACCGCTACTTGCATCTGCAATGGGTAATGCCTTAAAAGCAATAAACAGTTTACGCTGGCTGAAAAGGAAAGCACACATGCATCAGACTGATGTAGCCTCTATATGCCCAGTGAAAGTTCCACTTTGCTGTACTGCTGTAGTACGTTGTCAGTGACAGGCCTGCCCCAATGAAATTGAGCTCTAATGAATCACTCTTGATTACTGCACCTGTGTTTTCCCTGGTATGATGCCTCTGTGAACCCCCCCCCCCATAAGGACAATAACCTTCCTCTGTTTTATAGTCTCTACGAAGAGCCCCTAATACCTACGCCTTCTGTAGGAACTGTCACCGCCTGATTTATTTACCTTCATGACTCCAATTAAGTCCGGCCCATGGTTGGCACGGCGATGTCTGCTCTGTTTCCCAACACGCTTCGGTCAGCTTGCCTGGCTGCCCTGCACAGCATCACACACCAGTTTATAATCTGCTTGATTTATGTTTGTCTTTTGCACTGGACCAAGAATTCTGGAAATGACTGTAAAGAGACCCTCTAACACCCCCCGCCCCCCACCTCTCTTCCTGTTCCAGTCTGGCCTGTAGACCTCATTAAAATGTTAAGTGTGTGCAGAGAGACGTTAGCAGTTCTGCTCTGTCGCAGCCAGTAAGTTAAAGCGATGGGCAGACCACCAAACGTATATTGTTTCCACCGGGCACACAATTTATGAAATGTTAACAGGCGTGCCGGTACCATACCTGCTTGTAAAACTGCATAGACTTTGGTTTGAAGGAGTTTCTTTTCAAAGAATTGCGTGTTTGAGTGGGGTAAATTAATTATAATTACTTTGTTTTGACTGGCGTACAGGTATTTTTAGTGAAAAGGATCATGCCGTGTTCAGCCTACTCTTTGGGTATTTATCCCACAGGTAGCAGATCAGTTGTGTTTTTTGATAATGTTTTTTTAATAGGTGGATTTGCACCTGATTGGCAGGAATAAGTATATGCACGTAGTTTTGATTGTGTAGGTGTAATGTGTTTGAGCTGTGCCTGGCATAGCTATTTAAAGCTGATTTAATTTGCCCTCATTGCTGGCCTGCTGCCGCAGTCAGCCACATTGGCACTCCTTGCCCTCAGGAGTCCATCTATCTCTTAATCATCTTCGTTTAGCGGCGTAACTATCGTTTATGAAAACAAAATGGACCCCCCAGGTCACATGCATGCTGACTTTCTCTCGTTCTTTTTCTTTCTTTTGTTTTACTCCTCACTCTCTTTTTGTGCATTTGTCTCAGTGTTGAACTCTTCTTCAAACGGGGAGGATTAACTTCTGGGTGAGGCGAGTGTTTGGAACCAGATGTTAGCGAGATCAGCGACGTCTTGCCCCAGAGCACCGTCATACAATCTCCACTGACTGGCAGACCTTTTCTTTAAGTTGACTTAAGATAGGCAGCCAGCACCCACAGATGGTTAATCATTTAGCTAAAGCCCAGGGAATCTTGGTGCACGCACATGCACGTGCGCACACACACACACGTACAGCGTACCAAGGTGACAACCACAGGTTGTGATGGGTGATGTCATACTGGAAGGAAGAAAATAACTTGCTGTTAAAAGGGGGGGGGGTAAAAGTATTAGGTGTGTGCAGTGTAGAGGTGCACAACCCCCCTCCAAAAAGGCCAATGTCAGGCCTTAGAGAGCTCTAGCAGGAGGGGTAGAGAGGGGCGCCAGCCAGTACTCAAGCATGCACTCTGGGATTTCAGACTAAAACAACAATATAATGCTGGTTTCACCCACACGACACAAATGGAGGAGAGCAGCCTTTTTTAAGTATAGTCACACAGAAAAATACAAAGGAAATTATATTACCATTAAATCTAAATGTATGGAATTATACGAAACAGTTTTTCTGTATGTTTGGCTTAGAGTACTGCAAAACATCTGGTATTTACCAAATGTCATGACTTTCAGCCACAATGCCAATATTAGAAATAAAAGTAGACATTATAGTGAATACTAATGTTGGGCTGGTTGCTTTAAAAAAAAAAGTCAGATGTGGCTGTGGGTAGTTAGGATTTAATTCTCATCATACGTGCTTTTGTAAATGGCTTGTGATTACGTTTTTTTTTTTTATATATAGAACTTTCTGAAAGCATACGTAGCACTTTATTTATTTTTAAATGAAAGAGTAGAGATGGCAGTCTAACACAATTAAAATAACAAAAGTGAAATGATTGGAAACCTGTTAGTTAACAGAAAGTTGGAGTTGCTAAAAGCAATTTTTTATTATTATTCTTAGTGTTCTGACAGCATAAACCCTTCAGTCCTGAGTTACTAGGGCTCTAATGTCACGCCTGATCTTATACAAAGCTGCCCCATCCCGAAAAATAAAATAAAACACCAACTGCAGGTTTCTGCATAATTATTTATTGATTCATACTTTATGTACAGTAATAAGTTATATATACAAAGTATACTGTGTGTATGTGTGTACACCTATGTGCTACTGAGGTAAGTAATCCAGGGTTAGCTTCTGTACATCGTTCTATGCAGCGCATATGGCGCAAAAAGAAGAACTTTCCTTGAGAACACAGTTTGGCTCCATTTAATTTCAATATAGTCATATCAAATTTTCATCAGGAACAAAGTATTTTTGTTTCACACTAGTGTGTGTGTATATATTTATATTTATTTTTAAAACTTTCAGAGACAACCATGTGCTTACGGGGCACACATTGCAAACATGATATGCTTATTTGTAATCAGATTAGACTTAATACAAAGAAATAGTTACAAATGCTTAATGGCATGCACATTAATTCATTTACAATACCGGAGTCCAGCCCCTGTCCAAGCATTGTGAAATATGACCAAAACATTAGAGACCAGGACCTGGCAGAAAGAGATGTGTTTGATTATGTGCAGAGCAGCCAGTCACGGGACATTATCCTAACTACAGTCATGAGATGGAAATGAATCATGTCCATGTTCAAGCAGCAGAGGGGAAACGGCTCAAAATGACTTTTTGGGATCGTCTCCTCAGTCTGAAGATAAGGTTTGAAGCTTAACAGCATTAGTATTGTTTATGGTGACCTTTGGCACGTTTCCCACTGATCATCTTTATCTGATGGCTTAAATAGACCTCCTACCAGCTATATTTCCTTAACCGAATCCATAGCCTGTGCATTAGATGGATCTCTGCTGACATGGGTAGTCAAAGTGCAGATTTTTCTCATTTGCCATGAGTCCCGGGGGGGGGGGGGGGGGGGTTTGTTTTTGGG